>ML778674.1:900377-925176 GCA_009831015.1 Picea engelmannii
ACCATTAAATATACTTGAATGGCCACAAATAGTTGCAACACCAGTGAATGAATATACTACCGAGGGATTATTTGATATGGAATTTCCTTTTCTTTTCCCAACTAGACATGCAGACCATGGCCAACCACAAAAAAAAAACATTCGCATTGACCAATATGCACTCCACTTGATGTGTTATCATGACAACAGATTTGGTAGCCACCCAAGATTTCGCTACTTCCTATACAACCTCATAATACGCCATCGCAGTCAATCAAGTGCATCAATGTTTGTAAAGTAGAGCCAAGAGAACATTCCAACCACTATTGAGTCCCTCTGATCCCACCTACAAACTTTACCTGTCAATAAACTACCAAAGCATGTTATGCGATTTGGTGCACATCTTTGAGGGACTAGAGCACACTGGAATTCTCGTAGAAGAGAATTGACAGAAATGATCACGCAACTAGGCTGCCCCACATTATTTTTCACACTTAGTGTAGCAGACACAAAACGATCAAACTTGAATGTTGTAATGGGTACCTATCCACCTTCAAATCCACTTCTATGTCAACAATGGAGGACCTGCAATGTCATTCAAGGACCCCACACTTTTTCTTTGTACATGCATAAAAGGTTTGAAATATTTCATCAGGAAATGCTTCAAAAATAATTCCATACTCAAGAATTTTGGTATAGGTATATCACATCTTATGTTTAACCCCACTCATTCTAGGTAAAACATACATCTTGTACATCTCTCTAAATTTTATTATTGGTTTTCATGCAGGTATGAATGAAAACACCAAGGATCTGCACATATTCATGGTTTCTTATGGTTACAAGGTGCTCCAGAAATGGAAAATTTGGATTGGGAAGACCCCATACAAATAAGTTATGCTAAGGGTTTCTTTTAAAAATATGTAACAACTTGGAATCCCCGAAGTGACCATAGTACAAATCTACACATGCACCAATGCATTGAGGATGACCCTTGTTTAAAAGATACAACAACTCTTCTTACTTCACATTCATTTAAGGACTACACAACTCCTCATTTGGGTACAATGCCATACAAAGTGAAAAGAGACAACATGTCTCCATATGAAAGCCTCTAAGCTCCAATGCAGATATAATTTCCCATGGACCTTATAGTCTAATTCTTCTCTCTTCATTGATTCTTCGGGTCAAAAAAAATATGACCCTGCCAGGAATGATGATCATCTAAACATCCATAACGATGACATATAAACAGTATGACATTCAAATATGGATTTTCAACCTATCCTCTCTCGTCAAGCAGTTATGAAATATATTTCCAAATACGCTTCTAAATCAGAGGGTCGGTCAGAGAGCTATCATCATATGTTGACTTGAATCAAAAATACATTGAGTTCAACAGATCCTGCTTCATTTGCCTATAGAAGTTTGCTCACGGAATCTATATTCAACCAAGATATAGGCACCTAGGAAACATGTCATATGCTACAAAAAATCCCCCTTGTCACATGTAGTCGTCTTTTCATGACACTAAATGTTGGTCACCATATCTTTCGTCGACACCCCAAAGATCCATCTGATTGTTTATCTGGATCTATCTTCATTGATGACTATGTTGATTGACCTCCTTGCCTTAAACCCATCCCTCTAATTGAAGTTGCAAAATATTGATCATATAGTCGCCATCGAAAAACTAACCCTTGGTGATGAAGGATGATGCGGGAGAATATTCCATGACAATCTATCCAGCGCAGAATGCAAGTGGACAGCTGGACAAGCGCCAACACAAGTTTTGAAAACACCTTGAAGTTCTTGTACGATCTTAAATGAGTCATTTAATATGAAGCGCACTTGTATGATGTAATGGAACTTGAGAGGATTTCTCTCGTCCTTAGTAGATAGGAGGCATTTAAGATAGTTAATAAAGGTAGATAGAATTTAATTCTAGACTAGATAGTTGTAGAGCGCAAGAGGGAAACGGGATATACACACCCTCCTTATACATTGTGAGATTATTATGAGCATTTTTGTATGAAGAACACAAGAAGAGAAGCAGAGAGTTGTGTAACAACACCCATGTACATACATTTGAATTAATAGAAGAGCTTTGATTCAAATTCATGGTTTGTGTTTTTCTCCGTGAATTGATATGATATGCTCATGAATGTTTGCTTCCAGTTATACATGTGCTTTTATTTACTTTTTATATGATTTCATGTTTGAATTGAAGTCTGAGAGGAAGAAGGAATGAGTTTCAATTGTTTCTCTATTTGAGCCAGAGAATTCCTGCAAGGAGTGCGTTGACAGAGGGTTCAGATAGAAATAGCTTTTGTTCTCATTCATACCAAAAGGTACAGTTGGGCAAAGGAGTCGTGCAAGGAGTGCGCAGGCTGGATAAAAGTCTCAGGATTGCGAACCTGAGAAAAGAGTTGAGAGACTGTTGTTGCAGGAGTGCGCAGAGTCCAGGGACTTCAACACTTAGACATGGTTGAAGGTTTGCCACAAAGAGTGTGTGCAAGAGTTCTTTCTGAGGGCTTAAAGGCTGTGGGAAAGCTCAGGAGAGATAAGCCTTCAAATTTGTTGAAGGACAGTGTAAGACAAGTGGGGTCTCAAAGGTTGGCAAGAAGCGTCACAAGTTTGCGAGCAAGCAGACGAGTTTTGTGGAAGGACACTTTGTCATTCGTGGATTGCAGAAGGGAGAAACGGATGGTCAGTATTCTCCGAGGAGAATTTGTGACATCCCGTGAGCCGTCAGATCTCACAGAGGTGCAAGGGAGATACGGCGTCATTTTCTCTGGAGGTATAAAGCTCAGGAGGGGCAGAGCCATCGATCCGAGCCACAAGGACCGTCGGATCTACACGCAGTATCGTGCATCGGAGTTTCGTAGATTGGAACTCCAAAACATTGCAACGATAATTGCGAAATCGTGAAGCGCGATATCCCGACAGATCATAACCGTCCATCAGTGGGGACGCATGTCAGAAAGTCTGACGAAGTCGGGGTTCGTCATATCGGAGGTCTTGAGGATAGGATACTCTTGCAGCTTGGAATCGCGAAGCACGATATCCCGACGGGACAGTTGTGCGGGACCACAAGAGTCAGAGTGGAAGACAGGTGGCATAAGTCATCGGGGTTTTGCAGTGAGAAGTGTCGAGACATTGACCTTAGGATTCGTGATCCCACAAAGTCCGAAATCCCGATAGAAGTGATGGGAAGTGGAAATTTCAACCCGCACATGTGCGTCGGAGTTCCGGTGTATCGGGCATCGGGAGTCGGTAAGACGAGTTACTTGGTATCGCGAGTACCGAAATCGCGATAGGGAAAATTCTGATAGAGGATAGAGAAGATCAGCGTTGACTGGTCATCAGGTCTCAGGGATTCGAGAGCCCATTGATCGACCTTTGACATCGCGAAGTCGTGAAATCCGATTTCCCGATAAGCAAAGAGAGGGGGATGACATGAAAAGATCTGTGGGTGTAGATTTCCAATAGGGAAATAGAAGAACCTTAGAGTTCTTTGGGCCATGGAGGAAGAAGATCCTGTGAGCGGGCGTGCCTGCGGGTGCGGCTGCGTCAGAGTGGTATCAGAACGCAGAAAGATTCTTTTCTTTCTGTAGCAGAGAAGAAGAATTCACCATGCCGCCGAGGAGAGAAAGAAAATCACCCGATCCAGAGGATAGGGAAATACTAAGAAAAAGAGGCAGGCAGGCGACAGATCCAGCCATAGAGAGACAAATGCATGATCTCCGAGCAAGACTCGAAGACATGGAGACAGCACAAAGACGCATAGCCAGTGCAAGGGATCTGAGTGATTCCTAAAGTGAGATAGAGGCTGAACAAGAAGAAGACGTTGCAGCCGAAGATGCATCAAACGAACATTTGATCAAATCTATTGCCAGGATGGGTGCAAAAGCAAAGATGGACATTCCAGTTTACGAGGGAAACTTGGATGCAAAGGAGATTCTAGACTAGATTAGAGCTCTAGACACATACTTCGACTACGAATATGTCGAAGAGGATAAGAAAGTCAAGCATGTTGTCATGCTCTTGAAGGGACATGCAACATTATGGTGGGATGAACTACAAGCTGACAGACGCTGCAAGGGCAAGCAGAAGATCAAGAGCTAGGATAGGATGATCGCGAAGATGAAAGTGAATGGAAGAAACCTCAGACTCGTGCAGAGAGAGGTGGAACCTCACAGCGGGGGCCATATGTTGAACAAAGAGGCCAGCATAATGAACAGAGAGGAGATTATGCTGATAACAACACTTTTCCTCGCACTAGAGGCAAAGGGAGAGGAAGAGGTGGAGTAATCACATGCTTCACATGCGGAAAGAATGGGCACAAGTCTTACGAGTGTCTAGAGAAAAAGAAGGACACTGGAGAAGCTCACATCACCGAGGCGGGATATTGAGGCAAAAGACGCTAAAGGCGGAAGATCATTGATGATGCGAAAAGTCCTTTTCACACTCGAGAAGGAGGGGGAAAGCTCAGTCCAAAGGACCAGACTTTTTAGGACTGCTTGCAAGACCAAGGATAGGGTGTGCAAGGTCATCGTAGACAGTGGTAGCACAGATAATCTCGTATCCACAGCGATGGTAGAGAAGCTGGAGCTAGAGACGACTGATCATCCAAGCCCATACAGAGTTTCGTGGCTACAGAAAGGACACCAGGTAACTGTTACTAAACAATGCTTGGTTGAATTCAAGATAGGTGGATTTAATGATAAGATCTTATGTGATGTTATTCCCATGGATGTTTGTCATATATTTCTGGGTAGACCATGGAAATATGATAGGAATGTGATTCATGATGGGCGAATGAACACATACACCCTAGAGAAGAATGGGAGGACACACGTGTTTCTTCCGATAAAAGATAAGGAGATGAAGCCGGAGGTAAGCAACACAGTAATTCTCATGAGTGGGAAGGAACTTCTTAATGAGGTTAAGAAGAAGGAGGATCCACAATTCTTTGTGGTCAGGAAGCCGAGGATTGTTTTGACTAGCACAAGAGTGGATGATTTGCCACATGAAATTCAGGAACTGTTGAAAGAGTTCGCTGATATTATAGTGGACAAATTACCTCGTTCGTTGCCACCGATGAGAAGTGTGAGTCATCACATTGACCTCATACCAGGAGCCATTTTACCAAACAAATCCGCATATAGATTGACGCCGCAAGAGAATGAAGAGGTTAAGAGGCAAGTCCAGGAGTTATTGGACAAAGGTTTGGTCAGGGAAAGCTTGAGTCCATGTGTTGTTCCAACAATACTCAGTTCGAAGAAAGATGGAGGCTGGAGGATGTGCACTGATTCAAGGGCGATAAATAAGATAACCATCAGGTACAGATTTCCATTGCCAAGGATGGATGATCTGATGGATTGCTTGAGCGAAGCAAAATAATTTTCAAAGATTGATCTGAAAAGAGGATATCACCAGATTCGCATGAGGGAAGGCGATGAGTGGAAGACGACCTTCAAAACCAACAAAGGTTTGTATGAATGGCTTGTCATGCCGTTTGGCTTGACAAATGCGCCGAGTACCTTTATGAGGTTAATGAATGAAGTCCTGAGGGAATTCATCGGGAAGTTTGTCATTGTATATCTGGATGACATATTGATTTCCAGCAAGACAAAGGCAGAACATCTGAAGCATTTAGCTACAATAATGAAGAAGCTATAGCAGGAGAAGCTGTTGATAAACATGAAAAAATCCTCGTTTATGAAGACAGAGCTCATTTATCTGGGTTTTGTTATATCTGCAGATGAACTGAGAATGGATCTAGATAAAGTGGAAGTAATTAAAAATTGGCCATCACCGAGGAATATTTTTGAGGTGAGAAGTTTTCATGGATTGGCTAGTTTCTACCGAAAGTTCATTAGGAATTTCAGTGGAATTAGTGCGGCAATGATGGATACAGTGAAGAAGCGGCATAAGTCTTTTCACTGGACTAATGAGGCCAAGAAGAGCTTCAAATTGTTGAAGAGGAAGATTACAGAACAACCAGTTTTGGTGTTGCCGGATTTCCTGAAGACATTTCAGGTGAAATGTGATGCAAGCGGATTTGCAATAGGGGCGGTCTTAAGTCAAGAAGACATGCCGATAGCATATTTCAGCGAGAAGCTGAACGAGGTGAAATTGAAGTACTCCACGTATGATAAGGATTCTTACGCTATCATATAGGCATTGAAGAAATGGAGGCATTACTTGATACCCAAAGAGTTTGTATTGTACAGTGACAATCATGCACTGCAGTTTGTGACTCAACAGGAGAAGTTGAATCAGAAACATGCCAAATGGGTTGAGTATATGCAAAATTTCACTTTTGTGATCAAACATATTTCTGGTACTGCTAACAAAGTTGTTGATGCTTTGAGCAGGAAGTGTTTGTTGTTGCAGGAGTTCAGAGTCAAAACATTAGGTTTTGATGATCTCAGGGACATGTACGCAGACAATCCAGATTTTGGAGAAGCGTATGAAGCAAATGAGAATCAAGTTCTCAGAGACAGAAGCCAGTGGATAGAGTATATGATCCAGGAAGGATTGTTGTTCAGAGGAAATCAACTGTGTATTCTGAAATGCTCCATGAGGGAGAACTTGTTAAAGGAGAAACACAGTGGAGGATTGGCAGGACATTTCGGTCATGACAAAACATTCGCGAAGCTGAACAAGTCGTACTTTTGGCCGGGGATGCGAGAAGATGTCAAGAGATTTGTTGACAGATGTAGAATTTGCCAGCATTCGAAGGGAAGGAAGCAGAATGCGGGATTTTATCAACCATTCCCATACCAGAGAGGTCGTGGGACGCTGTTAGCATGTATTTTGTATTGGGGTTGCCAAGAACACAAAGAGGTGTTGATTCAATCTTTGTGGTGGTGGATAGGTTTTCCAAGATGGCACACTTCATTCCATGCCAGAAGACCAGTGATGCGACTCATATTGCTAACCTGTTTTTCAAGAGGTCGTTCGACTTCATGGTTTGCCGAGAAGTATAGTTTTGAACAGAGATACAAAATTCATAGGGCATTTTTGGAGGACCTTATGGAAGAAGCTGGTAACTAACTTGGCGTTTAGTTCGGCGTATCATCCTCAGATGGATGGACAGACAGAAGTGGTCAACAGAAGTCTGGGAGACTTGCTGAGAAGCTTGGTGACAGAGCACCACAGCAGTTGGGACCACATATTTCCACAAGAAGAGTTTGCATACAACGACTCAGTGAATCGGAGCACAGGCCAGAGTCCATTTCAGATTGTATATGGCATGCAGCCGAGGGGAATTTCTGAACCGAGGGATTCGGAATAGACTGCGACTAGCAGCGCTAGTGCAGAAGAATTCGCAGAGGCAATGAAAGAACTTCACAGCAAGGTGAAGGAGCGGTTGCTAGAATCAAGCCAGGAATACAAGCGCAAAGCCGATCAGCGGAAGAGACAACTTCAGTTTGAGGTTGGTGATCTGGTTCTGGCACATTTGAGGAAAGAAAGGTTCCCAAGAGGAACATACAACAAGCTGAAGATGAATAAAATCGGGCCATGCAAGGTCTTAAAGAAATTTAGGGAAAATGCTTACGAGATTGAATTACCCGATGGGATCGGAATATCTCTGATATTCAATATCTCGGATTTATACCCATACAGAGCTGAGGAAACAGAGACTGGAACTGAGCAGCCAGTAATCCAGTGGAAGAAACATATGCCAGTTGCAGAGAAGCCACAGATGGAGTGCATACTAGACAAGTGATTGAGTAAAAGGACCAGGCGAAAGCAATACTTCGAGTATCTGGTCAAGTGGAAGAATCATCCAGTTGAAGATGCCAGTTGGGAGACCAAAGAAAAGATTTTGAAGCATGGGCAAACCGTGCAGGAGCTCATGGATAGGAGCCCATGAAAGTTTTCAAGCGAGGGAGTATGATGCAGGAGCATCTCCCATGACAAGCAAGCCAGCGCGGAATGCAAGTGGACAGCAGGACAAGCGTCAACACAAGTTTTGAAAACACCTTGAAGTTGTTGTGCAATCTTAAATGAGTCATTTAAGATGAAGCGCACTTGTATGATGTAATGGACCTTGAGCGGATTTCTCTCATCCTTAGTAGATAGGAGGCATTTAAGATAGTTAATAAAGGTAGATAGAATTTAATTCTAGACTAGACAGTTGTAGAGCACAAGAGGGAAACGGGATATAGACACCCTCCTTGTACATTGTGAGATTATTATGAGCATTTGTGTATGAAGAACACAAGAAGAGAAGCAGAGAGCTGTGTAAGAACACCCATGTATAGACATTTGAATTAATAGAAGAGCTTTGATTCAAATTCATGGTTTGTGTTGTTCCTTATGAATTGATATGATATGCTCATGAATGTTTGCTTCCAGTTATACATGTGCTTTTATATACTGTGTATATGATTTCATGTTTGAATTGAATTCTGAGAGGAAGAAGGAATGAGTTTCAATTGTTTCTCTATTTGAGCCAGAGAATTCCTGCAAGGAGTACAGTTGAAGGGTCCGCAAGGAGTGCGTTGACAGAGGGTTCAGATAGAAATAGCTTTTGTTCTCATTCATCCCGAAAGGTGCAGTTGGGAAAATGAGTCGTGCAAGGAGTGTGCAGGCCGGATAAAAGTCTCAGGATTGCGAACCTGAGAAAAGAGTTGAGAGACTGCTGCTGCAGGAGTGCGCAGAGTCTAGGGACTTCAACACTTAGACGTGGTTGAAGGTTTTCCGCAAAGAGTGCGTGCAAGAGTTCTTTCTGAGGGCTTAAAAGCTGTGGGAAAGCTCAGGAGAGATAAGCCTTCAAATTCATTGAAGGACAGTGTAAGACAAGTGGGGTCTCGAAGGTTGGCAAGAAGCATCACAGGCTTGCGAGCAAGCGGACAAGTTCTGTGGAAGGACACTTCATCGTTCGTGGATTGCAGAAGGGAGAAATGGATGGTCGGTATTCTCCGAGGAGAATTCGCGACATCCCGTGAGCCGTCAGATCTCATAGAGGTGCAAGGGAGATACAACGTCATTTTCTCTGGAGGTATAAAGCTCAGGAGGGGTAGAGCCGAGGATCCGAGCCACAAGGACCGTCGGATCTACACGCAGTATCATGCATCGGAGTTTCGTATATTGGAACTCCAAAACATTGCAACGAATTGGGAAGCGCGATATCTCGACAGATCAAAACCGTCCATCAGTGGGGACGCGTGTCATAAAGTTTGACAAAGTTGGGGTTCGACATATCGAAGGTCTTGAGGACAGGATACTCTTGCAACTTGGAATCGCGAAGCGCGATATCCCGACGGGAGAGCTGTGCGGGACCACAAGAGTCAGAGTGGAAGACAGGTGGCATAAGTCATTGGGGTTTCGTAGCAAGAAGTGTCGAGACATTGACCTCAGGATTCACGATCCCGTGAAGTCCGAAATCCCGATAGAAGTGACGGGAAGTGGAAAAGTCAACCCGCATGTGTGCGTCGGAGTTCCAGTGTATCAGGCATCGGGAGTCAGTAAGACGAGTTTCTTGGTATCGCGAGTACCGAAATCGCGATAGGGAAAATTCCGATAGAGGATAGAGAAGATCAGCGTTGATTGGTCATCGGGTCTCGGGGATTCAAGAGCCCAGTGATCGAACTTTGACATTGCAAAGACGCGAAATCCGATTCCCCGATAAGCAAAGAGAGGGGGATCGCGTGAAAAGATCTGTGGGTGCAGATTTCCGATAGGGAAATAGAATAACCTTAGAGTTCTTTGGGCCATAGAGGAAGAAGATCCTGTGAGTGGGCGTGCCTGTGGGTGCGGCTGCGTCAAAGGAGCTCTCCAGTAATTGTCCTTATCTAGCCACACTTCACAATCATTCTGACACCAGATTCCAAATCCTTTGAAGAATTCTGTTGGAGTGAGTTTCTACTATAAAAACCATTCAATAACTTTGCAACTAACATAGGCCTCTCAAGAGATACTATCATACAGAATTGGGAGAATATAAAATGAACCTACCATGCATGGCATGTAGACCGTTCCCTTGTAAATGTTGAAGAAACACTACTAGATGAAGATGAAGAAAATGATACAAATATGCATCCCGACATGGATAAATGAGTGGGAATTATTATCAAGATTGATCCATGCTTCCAATATCGACTTCAACGAGCTTGACATTCTTGGACATCGGGACTTTGACACCAACTATTGTTGGAACAACCCAGACATTCCATAAGAAGTTCTTACTTATGCAACATAGTTCATTGAAACCAATCGACCTTGTATGTATGTGCTACAAAGGCACAAACCTATCGATATAGGGACTAATACATTGTCACACAAACAATATTAGGCATTCAATATAGTATTACATCATTCACAACAAAAAGAAAAAAAAACACCCCTAATGATGATCATCCAAGGAACTGCTAGCACTGGAAAATCTTATCTGATCGATTGCATTAAAGATTCTTTAAATGGAAAATCTCAATATGGACATAGTCCAATACTACTTCTTTCTCCCACTGGAGTTGCAACTTTCAACATACAAGCAACCACTATACATTCAGCACTTAAGATTCCAGTAAAAAATTTCCAACCTTTGCAACCACAAACATTACCAGTGTTCTAGGAAGTGATGAAACATATCTGGTATGTCCTCATTGATGAGATGAGCTTCATTGGGCCTAAACTATTTGTGCAGATTGAAATCCATCTACGTGAATCCTTTCCAAAAACCAACAATTTTCCATTCGGTCATTGCTCTATAATTCTTATTGGTGATCTAGGACAGCTCCCACCTATTATGGATAAACCTTTGTATACATGTGCAACACAAGGAAGTTCTTTGTGGAACTCCTTCACCACTATTGTAACCTTGCAAACAAGCTTCTACGAACAAGGACAGGATATACAACAAGTCCAATTTCATCGCCTATTGACAAACATCATAAATGCAACTCCACTACAAGAATATTGGGAGATCCTTCAATCCCGTACAAATACATACTTGTCTACAACGGAATGCAAAGACTTCAATGTGGCCATACACCTATTTGCAACAAATACTTTGGTGTACCAACATAATAAAAAAATGATTCAATCCTTGAATAGGCCAATAGCACGCTGCGTCGTAGAACGCCTTGGCTCTTCTATCTCTAAGGAAGATGATGACCATCAATTAGAACAACAAATCTTTTTATGCATTGGCCAACATGTTATGTTGACCTACAATTTATGGATCCAAACAGGATTGGTTAATGGAGCACTAGGCTTGGTCACTCAAATTGCCTACACAGAAGGAGTCAACACTCCAAGCTTGCTAGCATATGTCGTTGTGGAGTTTGATACATATCTTGGTCCACCATGGGATGATGTCAACCCCAACAAAATACCAATCCCACCCATTAAACATGGAAATAAGAAACAAATCCCACTCAAAATGGCATGGGGTTTGACTATACATAAATCCCAAGGACTAACACTCTCCAAGGCAACCATAGACATTGGAAAGGTTGAATGACAAGGCTTAACCTTCACTGCAATATCACGCGTCAAAACATTAATAGGTTTGTGCATCTCTCCCTTCTTCTCTTTTGATCGTTATGCAAAAATGAAAGATAACACATTTGTTGCAATGAGAAAAAAAGAAGAAGCACACTTACATGCTTTGTCATTATAACCCATAACTCAGTGATATGTACTTCATCTATTTTTCCTTCATATCCTCATGGATTCATCTAGTTTCTTATAATGTCTTTTCAAATACTGCACTTAATGGAAGCAAGCTTATATGGTTTCACATTGTAACTCATTCTTACTCTTCTCATATGACTAAATTTACTCCACCTCTTTGATCTTCATATGTCATGGATGCTTCTTGTTTGTTAATATATTTAGCACACATTTTCATGTTCTTTTTTATTCCTTAAATATTTTCAACTCACTTTTCCTATTTCATACATTTCTTCATTCCTTCCATACCACTATAGCCTTCATATACTTCTTTTACATTGATTTAAGATGAAAAATACATAACATAAGGTTAAGGTTAAGCTTGCAATTTATACACATTTCTTTAATATTCATTTGTTTCCTTCTTTCTTCCACATCTTTTATATCAAATACCTTAATATAAAATAACAACAATTACTTAGACATTCACATTAGCCTGCTTAGGAGTATGCTAGTTATATATTTGATAGTAATTTGTGAAATTGTAAATTAAATTTATAAATAAATATTTTTTTAAAATTTTAATATATTTAATTTTAATTTATAAAATAAATTTGCAACTTAAAAGTCTTTTAATTTTAACACTTAAAATGTTTTATGTGATAACTAATATACCAATTAAAAATACAACATTAAAACACAAAAGGGTGGAGCCTCTAGAATATAGTTTAGAGGAACAGTTACGAGTTAGCGTTATTCCACAAGCATTAGTGTCACAATTGAAGAACGTGTAATTTTTCCGTGTCAAATCACCAGCCTGTAAGGAACATTTTTTCATCTATTGTTACCTAATGATAGAATTTTTAATTCCGTTAGTCAAGATAGTTATCATAATATCCTTCCCACTGTATTATAACCGAACATAGTTAGCATACTATCCTTCCCACTGTGTTATAACGGATTAATTAAAAAAATTATTCCACTGGAGAAAGATATTTATTATAATTTATCCTTCCCACTGAACTAAAACCAATCAAAACCAACTATAGATTTGTTTGCCCACCGCATTGAATCGAATCAGAAGAATCCAATTCAAAGCTGTCCAGCAATTTCATGAAAATTTCGTGGAAATTGCAATGAAAGAAAGACAATACTATCACAAACACTACGCATAGGAACAGGTTAAGAATGACTTTGAATGAAAAAAGGTTTAAAAAATGTATCCCCCTCACGTGCGAGGATGTTTCCCCTTCTCCTACTTCCAATTCCATTGCTTGTTTCAATCCACATTGGAAGTCAATACTTTGGAACATTTTCCAAGCTACCTACAGACACTTTCATATTGTATTCGCGTAGAGAAGTCGTTAATTCTTTGGAATATTTTCCAACTTATGTACAGACAGTTTCTTATTGTATATATGTAAAGAATTTGGTGAGGCAATTCATATAAGCGGTGCGTTCATGAAAATACAGATGGCCATGCTAGATGAAGTATACAACGATGGGGTAGTGCAGGGAGAGTCAACGGTCATTCCAGGCTTCAGATTCTATCCCACAGAGGAGGAGTTGGTGGGCTTCTATCTGACGAGGAGGGTCCAAGGCAGCCACCCACTGAACTTTGATATAATTATACCAACCTTGGACTTGTATCGATATGATCCCTGGGAGTTAGCAGGTACTTCACTCTCTGCTTCTTCCCTGGTTTGAATTTGAAATGAATTTCTACACAACATTAATTAATTGATGAATTCGTATCGCAGGTTTCGCTCATGATGCCGGGGAGAGACAATGGTTCTTTTTCGTTCGAAGAGATCATAAGAAGTCATGCCCTAGGCCTAACAGATTGACGGGGTCGGGTTACTGGAAGGCCACGGGCTCAGACAGAGCAGTTCGCAACAAGCTGCTTCAGTGCATCGGTCTGAAGAAAATTTTGGTATTTTATAAAGGAAAAGACCCATATGGGCAGAAGACCGACTGGATCATGAACGAGTACAGGATGCCAGATTTCAGCTCATCCGCGCACAAGGTAATCAGTTTTTCCTTCTTATTTTTTTTCCATGGAGATCTTCGTTCCTTTGTGTGTAACGTTGAAAAAAGGCACTGCATCGGGAGTTTTTTCATCCACATTAATAGCACTAAGAGGGTTACATTTGGAAGTTTTTTTGATCCTTACTGTGTTTAACCGACAACGGTCGTAGAGGTTTTGGAGTTTTTTATTTACGTTTTATGGTTAATAGTAATTTATTTGTTTTTATGGTTTTTTATTTCTCTTTTATTACGTTTGAACCTTTTAACTTAATTTGATTATAAGTTAGGTATTATGTAGCAAAGTCAACTGTTTACTTTGTTTCTGTTTACTTTATTTCCTGCTTCTGGGATGTCCCTAATTGATTGACAGATGCGTGGAAGTTTACATTTGATTTTTTAATTCGTTACCTATTTTTATTTTTATTTTTGGGTAAGGAGCATGCTAATTTGGGAGCAGTTTTCTCTTTAAGTTAAAATGAATTTGAATTGGGCCAAATTTTTAAGGTTAGTTTGAGTTTTGTATGGATAAAAGTTTTATGCATTTCAGAGGTTTTGCCCATTTTAAACCAACCCAGATGCTCAAAAAATGGATCAGAATTCTGGATTAGCCAGAAATTTAAAAACAGACCGCCAAAAAACCTGTGGAAAATAACTAAGAATTAACCCACTCCATTTTTTTTTATCAATGCCTCCAAATTTACACTTGATTTTTTAAATCAAACCTGTGAACTTAATTTGATTATAAGTTAGGTAATATGGAGCAAAGTAAACTGTTTACTTTGTTTCTGTTTACTTTATTTCTTCCTTTCTGTTTACTTTATTTCCTGTTTCTGGGATGTCCCTAACTGACAGATGAATCCAAGTTTACACCTGATTTTTTAATCGATACGTCCAAGTTTACACCTGAATTTTTAATTCGTTTACCTGATTTTTTAATCGCTTTAGATGGTTAATAGTGCCCGCGATTTGCCGCAGAATTAGGTATTCATGTTTTTTTAATGGCTTAACGAAACTATACCTGATTTTTTAATCCGTTTAGGTAGTTAACAGATTCAGTGATTTGTAGCAGATTTGGGTATTTATGTTTTTTTTTGGCTTGATAAGACTAGGGTAAAAACGGATGTAGGTTTTGTGATCCTTAAAATCTAAGGAGTTTTGAAGCGTAAAATGAATTGGCTTGTGCAGGTGAAGGATATCGTTTTATGTCGCATACACAGAAAGGCGGTTTCTCAGAAGTGGACGGACAATGGAGCAAAGCCAAATCCCGTTGAGAAAGAAGAACCGGTTGTTCCGGGCGATGAATATGAAGAGAAGTCTCATTCAATCACTCTTAATCGGAGCTTAATCCAGTCAAATCCAACGCCAGAGACCGTTGAAGTTTCTTCATCATTACAGCATAATTAGAGTGACCAATGAGTATGCCTGTAACCGATCATGTTTTATAAGACCCCTGGTGCCCGTAGGCGGCCACCAAAGTTACAGGGCACCGAAGTTGTCGATGGACTGCTTGTTTATCCAGCACACAGGGGCTCATACTCTTTTGTCTAACCATCGCCATTACAAATGTCCTTAATTTAAAGGGCATTACACCTTCAACGACTTCAAACTTATATTTTTTTATGAAACGATGATAAGATTTCTCATCATGGATTATGTATCCGAAAGTCTGTGAGTTAATTTTTGGGGTTAGATACTATCCATGTTTTATTTGGAGTTGTATGATGTATCCTTTGACAACTTGATAGGTGGATTTTGTATGATGTATCCATTTTGGAACTGTCCAAAGTCTCCTGTGTCATGCAGTAGATAAACTATCTAAGTTATAAGTTTTTGTTTGAAAAAATGAAATATTAGAATGTTTGCTATGAGATTATATTGCACCGTTTTTTACCTGGCATGTCTTTAAATTGCAACAGGTCTTTATGGTTAGGATTCAAGTATGGGTATAAGGCATAAATTGCAACATGTCTTTATTGTTAGTATTCAAGTATGGTATAAGGTAGGTAGGTATAAGATCGCAAGGGAGGTAGCTTCACTCATAATTTTTTTAGGATATTGATTTTCTTAAAGGAACAAGGGGCAATAAAGGTTGGAACCATCTTTTCTTTTTGTTGGTATTTACTTTTAATTGATTTAGAGTTTATTTTTTTTAAATATAAAGAAATATGTTAATGATATATAAAGAAATAAATTAATAACTCAAAATCTTAAAAGTAGAAATATACTGTCTTAATAACCACAAATAATTTAAGAAAATATGTTAATGACCTTAAAAAAATAAGTTAATAACCTAAGATCTTAAAAGTAGAAATATACTCTTTTAATAACC
Organism: Picea engelmannii; assembly: GCA_009831015.1. NCBI lineage: Eukaryota > Viridiplantae > Streptophyta > Pinopsida > Pinales > Pinaceae > Picea > Picea engelmannii. The sequence goes on from ML778674.1 coordinate 916,348, forward strand.
ACACAAAATTATTATAAATATACATTTCTATAATAAAATAGATCTAAAATAATATTTACTCATATTATTATATGTTTCAAATTTCTCTTCAAAAATTGATTGTAATATATTTTTCAAGAAAATTTTATCTTATTATAATGTTTTATTAAAGTACACAATCAAGTGATTTATGTGAACGATGAAATATGTCAATATGTTTTTCACTTATTAGTCTTAATGGTTCTAGAATTTTCAAGCCACACTCTAAACCCTTCCTCTATGTTGTTACCTCTCCATACATTAATATGACACCATATATTCCACCTCCTTCCAAACCTCAGAACAAGCCATAATTAAATGAATGTTTGTTTCCTCACATATTTTAAACAAAGTACATCTAGGTGTATTGTGTCTATTTCTCTTCTGAAAATTGTCCCATGAGATATTTTTGTTTTTTAACAAAAGTCACATAAAGATGTGAGCTTTATAACGACACTTAAAATTCCAAACTTTTTTTGACCACAAATGGGGAGCTTCCAAGTCTTCTTTGAAGAGGCCATATAGCCCATTTTGGAGTATATACTTATGTAGAATTCATTGCCCAAATAAGACAATCCTCCTCATCTCTTATTCTTGCATGACTTGGACTCAAACTCTCCACATAAGATTTCCAATACCTTATATCTAGTCTTCTTAAACGTAGGTAGTATGTATACCTCCATTCTTACATCCAAATGGTAGGAAAATCATGATAGACATTAAGACTTAGATTGAGGAGACCTGTTCTCCTTAGGTGTGCTATCATATGGTTAGGTAGTATGTATATTTCAATACACCTAACCCATGGATCTTCTACAAGTCTTACCCTACCTCCATTCCCAACCTTCCAAATCGAGCATTTCCAATTACTAAGATTGATAAAGAAAGAGATCCGTTTTTCCACCTTTCTTAAGAGCCGTGACCAATATTTCTTTCAATAGTCATTATGTTTTAGGACATGCCTTAGATTTTTCAAGACATCATTCAAATCAATCAATTTTTAAGGGAATGACCATGAGAATTCATCCTCATCCTCGTTAGAAACTATAGAAAAGGATAGTGGAATTTGAATCATTGATATTCATACCAATAGTTGTGTAGTAAACCTCCAATAGATCCTTTAGTTTCTCCACATGCAGTCTATAGCATTCATAGAAGATTAATATATCATAAAAAAAAGGGATTCACGATAGAAAAATGAATTATGAATTGTTATACCCTTAAAATTTCCATTATGATTAGATTCATTTAGACATCTTCTCTAGCCTTCTACATCTACACAAAAAAAGAGTTGTGATAGAGGAAAAACCTATCTCAATCCCCTTTCTAGACTAAAAAAGGAATAGTTTTTTCCATTTACTAAAACAACAAAAGAGAAAAGGGTTACACAATTCATCACCTAGGTCACAAACAGTACTACAAACACTAGATGAATCACCATCATTCTTATGTACAACCAGTTAACCTATCATAAGATTTTTATATGTCTAAGTTTACATCTATCACGCTGAGACCAAGAATTTTAATGGTATGTTTTCCATTCTATTTCACACCAATTTCTCATGTATTTTTATGCCCTCTAGGAATCTGAATTGCTTTCGCGAAGTTGTCTTAAACAAAATATTTTTGAGAATCTCACTAAAGATATTCCTAATGATCTTGAACATGTGATTACACAATGGAATATGACCAAAATCCTAAAATCAAGTGGGATTGTCATATTTGGAAATCAAACTATAAAAGTTGAGTTAAAAGTAACAAATAATTTTCCAAAAAATCTTGGTTCTTTAACTACTTGAAGAAATCACCATCTATAACTTCAGAGAAACTGAGAAAAAACTAAACTAAAGACCTATATGTCCCTAGAGCTTTATCCTTTTGAAATATATGAAACACTATTTGAAGCTCATATTTTTTTATCCATTCCATTAATTGTTCATTTTCTTCTTCCTGCACAAAACCTAGAAAGAAGTCTTTCATTCTTACCAACTCCGCTATGGTGGCTCTTTGTTTCACCTTGAATTTTTTTTTGAATAATTAAACACCATCCTTTGACATATCTTCAAAACTATAGAGATGTTTGCCATATTTAATGACCACTTTCTAGATAGTGTTTATGTTCCTCATGTTATTAGCATATTTATGAAAAAAATGAATTTTTCATCATATTTTTTGAGCAATAATTCTCTACTCTTTAGCCTTTAGACCACCCCCTTGTATTCCAACAATTTCCTTTTCCCTTTCTCCAATTGAATCACTTCCTTATTTTTTTTCTCCAATATAAACCCTTCTCCTTCCTTCTCATTCAAGTTCTCAATCTTTTCTTCCACCTCCACTAGCTATTTTTTATCCTTCAACCTCTTTTGGTGCGTCCAAGAATTAGCCACTTGCTTAAATTTTTGTAATTTTTTTTTAAATAATATATAGGTTGATTCCCTTTGACATGTTTCAAATGGAAACAATTTTTCTTTAATCAATTTGAAGAAATATTTCTCTTCAATCCACCTTGGATTGAACTTAAAAGGATCAAAAGGTCTCTTCCTAGTAGGATCCACCTATAATATCACTAGAAAATGATTAGATTATGATCTTTATCTCAACCATTGTATAAACCTAATATTATCCTCCATTGGATACTCATATAAGAGGAATTTTTCTAGTCTCTTTTCAACCCTCTTTGTATAAGTTATTTTATTGGTTCAGACACGATTAAATTGTGTGGGTTCTATGTTTAATAATCTCACTTATTCCAACTTTGTAATGAAAAAATTAGAAAACAAATTGGTTCGGCATTAGGACCCCACACTTCATCCCAACGCAAATAAAAATTTAAGTCCCCACTAAGAATTATGGGTGTGTGCACAAAGTTGTTGGATGAAAAAGTGGCAAGGAGGTCAGCAGGAATGCACACTCGCAGGAATGTACATGTGTTCCTAATCCTATAGTTTGGTAAAGCCTAAACCTCTAGTCAAATTGTCACGTAGGTTAGTCGGAAACAACGTGCACACATTCTTAAGAACATGTGTGTCTTCCTAAGAGTGTGTGCATGTTCCTAGGAATGCACATGCATTCTTGTTTTGCCTGATTTTTAAGGGACCACGATCATGTTTTGTGCTCACTTGCACATCGTCCCTTGTAATTTTCCCAATTGAAGAAAGCAAAGAGGACAAATAGTGGAGGATAAAAACATAGGATCTTTCCACCGTGTCCATTGCACGAAAGGTATGGTTGTTTTTTTGTCATTTCTTCTCTTAGGTTTGCAAAAATTACAAAACAATTAGTCATGGGTTATGGATGTAAATCCGAATGAAATTGAAAAATTATTAGCTAGGTTCACTACACATAATTAATACTTGAATTTAAATCTATCAACAATTCACTTTTCCAAATTCATTGTAAAGATAAAACATAGTTTTCTTTGTTTTACACAAAATTATGTTAATGATTTTGTTGGGATAAAATAAAATTGTTGTTTGTAATACCTTTGTCATAAGTCCACTTATTAAATTTACTTTTTAAATTGTAGCATATATTATAAAATGGAATCTAGAGACACGGGAGCTTCACCTTATTGACCAATATCTTATCACGTTCATTCATAAAGGGGTTTTTTAAATTATGAAATATAGAGTCAATTTATTGTAGGTATTGGGGGGGGGGGATATAGGGTATGAGGGGGTTTATAGGTATTGGGTAGGTGTAAAAAGGATTATTTGGTAAAAATAAGGGATATATTGTAAAAATATGGGTTATTTTCATTGGAAAAATGTATTGGGAGAAGGGTTAAACAAAAGGATTTAGGGAGGTATTTATAAATATCTAGTGAAATTAGGGGTATTCTTTAATATCCCACAAATGAATGTGATATGTCACAGGTTCATTAAGTGGAGACCCCATGCTCAAAGACAATATAAACCACCAACCAACAAATCAAGGAGAGGAAAACCCCAAACCACCACAACCACCCAACATAAACACCCAAATTGATGAGGGGTTGGACACATTAAGAACACTTGTTAATCAATTAAGGGGCATGAGATAACCTATAAGAGATTCCTTGTACATTTCATTGGACGTCATTGTGAGGTAAATTTCAATTTCCCAAGGGAAATTGACTTCTATTTCAGAATATAGGGAAATAATGTTTGAGTATTATAGCGCTATATTGGATATAAAGCATGTTGGAGACTTGGGTATATCGAAACAACAATTGATGTCTATTTTTATTAATCCTCTATCTAGGAAACAACCACCCATTGCAAAGAAACACATTTGTATTGACTCGTGCATCCACCCACAGATTAGTGAAAACTAGATGGATAGGTGGTACATGGTATTTAATAAACCTACCTAAAATAACAAGGAGGTGCCTTTATATTTTTGTGAAAATTATGAGTTGAATTTATTTTGGGTCAACATGCCAACTACTTCGACATCGGTGACTTACAGGGGGTGGTTCGAGGGTTCACAGAGGATCCATATCATGCTAGGAATGATCCCATGTTAAGTCCTTGTCCCCTTAGGAGAAGGCCTAACCCCCCTTCCCAACATCTTTCTATTGCAGAGAGCTTGCACCAGGTACAGGTCGTTATATCATCATTGAATCAGATCCTAATGCAACATGGAATCTTTGTTGCACTATCTCGACAGGAGGTTCCTGCCTATGACATTGATAGCGGGGTTGTAGCTTCACCCCGTACAACAAAGTTCAGTGAGGAGAGGGAACATGGACAATGAAGTCATCCATGGGAACCTAACAAATTCTCGAGTTGCAGGCATACTTTCTATGGGTGTATTGAGGCTAGTGGACAATGAAAATTCATGGAGGAGGTTAGTATCTTAACCATCTCTACGTTATTCATCGTTATATATTTATATAGCATTACATGTATTTATATTGATATTTTATTTTATGTTGTTTTGTAGTTACTAGACCCACGTAGCAAACCCTTTATGACCATGGATGCATCATTGTTTGACTCCACTACTGATGCAATAGTAGACGTATCATGCTAAATCAGTCTACCCCCCACACATGTATGTTTCACATTTGATAAATTCACCATAGTGATTTCTTTATTTTATGGCATCCTCTAATTTTTAATGTTCTTATGTTTCTATAGGTTGTTGGACCAAGAGATGTTGAGGATTGTCCACCTAGGATGGACATGTCACCTGCATTACATGTATTATTTGTAGAGTTAAATATCATTTAAATCTCAAAATTTGTTGTATTTGCGTTGTTGAATTTTACTATTTTTTACTAATAGTTCAATATTATTAATATGTATGTGGGTTGCCGAAATTTTTACTAGTTTTAGTACTAGTCCTCTCCCTCGACACCTTCCCATAGCTTCTAATCTAGCTTAATCCAAGTTTATGGTTCTTCAATTAGTTGTATAGTATGTAGGGGTCCATCACCTCCTACCCCCAACATATTTCATATTCCATGCATCCTTAGTGGATGCACCTGTAGTCCACCCATTTGCACCACTTCTTCCATCGCATCCATCCACAATGGATGCACCCGTATGCCACCCACACCCCCCCCCACCATTTGAATATGCATCATCCACTGAGGATTCCATAGTATAGGTTGCCTTGGAGCAGGTTGTACAGTCAAGCGCTCCACCTATCAACGACTCTCCATCGAGGCCCAAGATATTCATGGTGAGATAATTTGTTGATGATACATTTTTATGTATCATCAATGCAATTTATTTTATGTATATTTGTTTAAATTTCATGATTTGATCCTTGTAACTGAGGTAGGGTGGAATTTCTGAGTGATTAGGGTCATGGAGGAGGGTTAAACTCTCATAATTGTTTGTACCATATGTGGTGAGTTGTCTAATGTTGATATAAAATGTCTCATTTTGTAAGTCTTTTAATTCATTGTGGAAAAACAATTATAACAATAGTTTTTTTGTGTACAGTCTTTGGAGTGACAAACCACACCTAGTCTCAAAACCACTAGAGATGCTTCTTCGAGCAAGAGGAGAGAGATCAATTTCTAGGATTCTCCCGAGAGTGGTGAGGGTGGTAGTGTTCAATGAGTGATCAATAACTTCCATTTTTCATCTAGGCCACCATATGGTTTTTTTTGTGTTAACAAAACTATTGTTGTTTTGTATATTGGGCACAAGGCACCATTTTTTAAAAAATCTACAATTTAGATGATGTTCCACACAAACACACAGAGATTTCATTTCATGTTTTTTATGAATCTCATTGTTTTTGCATTTTATGTTGATGAATGTATGAATTCTAATGTGTATGAATTTTATGTGTATGAATGTATGAATTTATTTAATTACTTTTTAAAGTGTTAATGATGTCTATGAAAGTAATAATATTTTGGTTTTTCTAAAGTTATTATAAATACTTGTGTTATGAATTAAACAATCTCTTATGGTGTAAAAGGTTGTTAACTGCTAAATCCATACACAATTAATGGTTCACATTACCTAAATTTGAGAAAACCCTAAAGACCCATCATAGTTAATACTCAAGGAACCAATAAGAGAGTTGAAACATCACATTACTTTATCCAAAATGAAGCATGGTTCATTATAATGGTAATCACAGCATGTTAAAAGGGTTTATTAATACAAAATCAACACAGAAAATATGAGTGGACAATAAAGCCTCACATCGAATCAAAATATACCTCAAATTCTCCATTAATCTTTCCAAAATGTTCTACAATGTAGCCCAAGAGGAGAGCTCCTAAATACCCAAATTATCCACCCTTTACAATGGAGAGAGAGAGAAATCTTACTTATAGAATGAGTCTCTTCTCTTATACAATAAAATATTATTATTATCTAACTAACTCCATGATAAGTAAAATAAATATTATAATAATAAATTAGTTAGATCTCTCCTCAATCCATGCTTGACCATGTTATAACATGTGGACATTAGCCTCTCCAAATCAATTCTCCCTGAACCAAAAATAGTAGTAGTATGCACCAAATAGTGCTCATGAAGGGGAAACACCACCAAAAATAGGAATCAAACCAATTCAAATGCCAAGTGTCCACATGAAATGTTCCCTCCATGAATGTGCATGCATCCACTCCATATTTGTGAATTCCAAGGTGGCCAACTCCATGGATGAATGTGCAATATTTCAAGTGGATGGTGCATCCACAACAAAGTATGTGATGAATGCCTAGCCTTGCCTTTCCTTTCCTTTTATTTCCTTGCTTTCATAGCCTTGCCTCGCCTTTGTTTTCCTTTATTTCCTAGCCTTGCCTTGTCTTTTCCTTTCCTTGCATTCCCTTTCCTTCGGTTGTATTTCCATACCTTGCCTTACCATGCATTTCCTTCAATTTCCCTGCCATGCCATGTGATGCATTTTCTTGCCATGCTAAGCCTTGCCTTTCCTTCAATTGACATTCCATGCCATGCCATGCCTTGCCTTTCCATGCCATGCCTTGCCTCACCATGCCATGGCTCTCCATGTGTTTCCTTCCATTTCCTTTCCCTGACATGCCTTACCTTTCCTTTCCTTGCCATGCCCTTTCATGCCATGCCATGCCTTGCATGTCCATGCATTTCCTTGTCATTCCATGCCTTTCCTTTCCTTGAATTGTCATGGAATACCTTTCCTTTCCATGCCTTTCCATGCCTTGGTAACCTCAACAATATAGTCATTTGGATATCGCATAGATCATATCCACACATATACATTACAAATTTCATATGAGAATCCTTATATGTATTAATGTTCAATTAATAAATGTGTGTTTATTTACACATTCCCTTCCATCTATTATACATAATTTTTAACTAGTATCCACATACCAAAGTTCCACATTTCAATTTGTAGGTTTAAAAAAATCACAAAACTATCATCATCATCATCATAAACATATAGCAATAAAAATAGTATCCTGCAACACATAAATAGATAAATATGTATACATATTAGATGTCTATATGATTCTAACTAAACACAACAAATACTAATAAATATATAACTAAGATAAGTGCAAATCAAAGTTCTAACCTTCTAAGGCCAAAATATAGGCTCTTACATTTACAAATTCCCACAACACAACTATGATATAAAATAGACTAATCCCTCCCTGCATGTTTTTCGATGTAGCTTCCCATTTTAACCTATACAACAACAAATATATATATTTCCATAACATTATGCAAAAAAAAATTCAAATCAAAATGTGTATTGCAACGAAACAAGCATCACAAAAAAGGAATTTTTTTTATCCAAAGACATTAAAAACATGTTTTCTAGGGACATGTGACTTAAGTTTATGTCACAAATTTCCTTTCCATCCAATGAAGTGTTACTCCCATGCCCTGTGTTTTCTTTCAATGACATGTCATTACATGCCTTTCCTTCCTTATCATGGCACCAATGCATGCATATCATCAATGCATCTAGTGGATGCCATGATCATATCCTCATTGACTCTCAATTGTCTTGCCAAGTGACGTGACTCTTGGTCACAATCCCGTTGAGGTGCTACCTCATGCCTCTCACTGCTAGTGTCAACAATGGAATCCCCAACAACACACTCCTCAAAATATAAGGCACTGAACTGCCCACTATCCCCTGTGATACTAAGTCCTCATGTATGCCACTGCAGGCCATCACCAACTGTGATGTAACGACCCTTGATTATTAAGTATAATAAATTTAATAATATAATCCTAAAAGATTAGCTAAACTATATTTATGTCTTAAAATAACATTTCTAATTGATTATTATTAAATAGTTGTTCATGATGGTTAATGATTAATTTAATTATTAATTAATTCATTAATTAATAAAGTAT
>ML778674.1:932202-955008 GCA_009831015.1 Picea engelmannii
TACCACTATAGCCTTCATATACTTCTTTTACATTGATTTAAGATGAAAAATACATAACATAAGGTTAAGGTTAAGCTTGCAATTTATACACATTTCTTTAATATTCATTTGTTTCCTTCTTTCTTCCACATCTTTTATATCAAATACCTTAATATAAAATAACAACAATTACTTAGACATTCACATTAGCCTGCTTAGGAGTATGCTAGTTATATATTTGATAGTAATTTGTGAAATTGTAAATTAAATTTATAAATAAATATTTTTTTAAAATTTTAATATATTTAATTTTAATTTATAAAATAAATTTGCAACTTAAAAGTCTTTTAATTTTAACACTTAAAATGTTTTATGTGATAACTAATATACCAATTAAAAATACAACATTAAAACACAAAAGGGTGGAGCCTCTAGAATATAGTTTAGAGGAACAGTTACGAGTTAGCGTTATTCCACAAGCATTAGTGTCACAATTGAAGAACGTGTAATTTTTCCGTGTCAAATCACCAGCCTGTAAGGAACATTTTTTCATCTATTGTTACCTAATGATAGAATTTTTAATTCCGTTAGTCAAGATAGTTATCATAATATCCTTCCCACTGTATTATAACCGAACATAGTTAGCATACTATCCTTCCCACTGTGTTATAACGGATTAATTAAAAAAATTATTCCACTGGAGAAAGATATTTATTATAATTTATCCTTCCCACTGAACTAAAACCAATCAAAACCAACTATAGATTTGTTTGCCCACCGCATTGAATCGAATCAGAAGAATCCAATTCAAAGCTGTCCAGCAATTTCATGAAAATTTCGTGGAAATTGCAATGAAAGAAAGACAATACTATCACAAACACTACGCATAGGAACAGGTTAAGAATGACTTTGAATGAAAAAAGGTTTAAAAAATGTATCCCCCTCACGTGCGAGGATGTTTCCCCTTCTCCTACTTCCAATTCCATTGCTTGTTTCAATCCACATTGGAAGTCAATACTTTGGAACATTTTCCAAGCTACCTACAGACACTTTCATATTGTATTCGCGTAGAGAAGTCGTTAATTCTTTGGAATATTTTCCAACTTATGTACAGACAGTTTCTTATTGTATATATGTAAAGAATTTGGTGAGGCAATTCATATAAGCGGTGCGTTCATGAAAATACAGATGGCCATGCTAGATGAAGTATACAACGATGGGGTAGTGCAGGGAGAGTCAACGGTCATTCCAGGCTTCAGATTCTATCCCACAGAGGAGGAGTTGGTGGGCTTCTATCTGACGAGGAGGGTCCAAGGCAGCCACCCACTGAACTTTGATATAATTATACCAACCTTGGACTTGTATCGATATGATCCCTGGGAGTTAGCAGGTACTTCACTCTCTGCTTCTTCCCTGGTTTGAATTTGAAATGAATTTCTACACAACATTAATTAATTGATGAATTCGTATCGCAGGTTTCGCTCATGATGCCGGGGAGAGACAATGGTTCTTTTTCGTTCGAAGAGATCATAAGAAGTCATGCCCTAGGCCTAACAGATTGACGGGGTCGGGTTACTGGAAGGCCACGGGCTCAGACAGAGCAGTTCGCAACAAGCTGCTTCAGTGCATCGGTCTGAAGAAAATTTTGGTATTTTATAAAGGAAAAGACCCATATGGGCAGAAGACCGACTGGATCATGAACGAGTACAGGATGCCAGATTTCAGCTCATCCGCGCACAAGGTAATCAGTTTTTCCTTCTTATTTTTTTTCCATGGAGATCTTCGTTCCTTTGTGTGTAACGTTGAAAAAAGGCACTGCATCGGGAGTTTTTTCATCCACATTAATAGCACTAAGAGGGTTACATTTGGAAGTTTTTTTGATCCTTACTGTGTTTAACCGACAACGGTCGTAGAGGTTTTGGAGTTTTTTATTTACGTTTTATGGTTAATAGTAATTTATTTGTTTTTATGGTTTTTTATTTCTCTTTTATTACGTTTGAACCTTTTAACTTAATTTGATTATAAGTTAGGTATTATGTAGCAAAGTCAACTGTTTACTTTGTTTCTGTTTACTTTATTTCCTGCTTCTGGGATGTCCCTAATTGATTGACAGATGCGTGGAAGTTTACATTTGATTTTTTAATTCGTTACCTATTTTTATTTTTATTTTTGGGTAAGGAGCATGCTAATTTGGGAGCAGTTTTCTCTTTAAGTTAAAATGAATTTGAATTGGGCCAAATTTTTAAGGTTAGTTTGAGTTTTGTATGGATAAAAGTTTTATGCATTTCAGAGGTTTTGCCCATTTTAAACCAACCCAGATGCTCAAAAAATGGATCAGAATTCTGGATTAGCCAGAAATTTAAAAACAGACCGCCAAAAAACCTGTGGAAAATAACTAAGAATTAACCCACTCCATTTTTTTTTATCAATGCCTCCAAATTTACACTTGATTTTTTAAATCAAACCTGTGAACTTAATTTGATTATAAGTTAGGTAATATGGAGCAAAGTAAACTGTTTACTTTGTTTCTGTTTACTTTATTTCTTCCTTTCTGTTTACTTTATTTCCTGTTTCTGGGATGTCCCTAACTGACAGATGAATCCAAGTTTACACCTGATTTTTTAATCGATACGTCCAAGTTTACACCTGAATTTTTAATTCGTTTACCTGATTTTTTAATCGCTTTAGATGGTTAATAGTGCCCGCGATTTGCCGCAGAATTAGGTATTCATGTTTTTTTAATGGCTTAACGAAACTATACCTGATTTTTTAATCCGTTTAGGTAGTTAACAGATTCAGTGATTTGTAGCAGATTTGGGTATTTATGTTTTTTTTTGGCTTGATAAGACTAGGGTAAAAACGGATGTAGGTTTTGTGATCCTTAAAATCTAAGGAGTTTTGAAGCGTAAAATGAATTGGCTTGTGCAGGTGAAGGATATCGTTTTATGTCGCATACACAGAAAGGCGGTTTCTCAGAAGTGGACGGACAATGGAGCAAAGCCAAATCCCGTTGAGAAAGAAGAACCGGTTGTTCCGGGCGATGAATATGAAGAGAAGTCTCATTCAATCACTCTTAATCGGAGCTTAATCCAGTCAAATCCAACGCCAGAGACCGTTGAAGTTTCTTCATCATTACAGCATAATTAGAGTGACCAATGAGTATGCCTGTAACCGATCATGTTTTATAAGACCCCTGGTGCCCGTAGGCGGCCACCAAAGTTACAGGGCACCGAAGTTGTCGATGGACTGCTTGTTTATCCAGCACACAGGGGCTCATACTCTTTTGTCTAACCATCGCCATTACAAATGTCCTTAATTTAAAGGGCATTACACCTTCAACGACTTCAAACTTATATTTTTTTATGAAACGATGATAAGATTTCTCATCATGGATTATGTATCCGAAAGTCTGTGAGTTAATTTTTGGGGTTAGATACTATCCATGTTTTATTTGGAGTTGTATGATGTATCCTTTGACAACTTGATAGGTGGATTTTGTATGATGTATCCATTTTGGAACTGTCCAAAGTCTCCTGTGTCATGCAGTAGATAAACTATCTAAGTTATAAGTTTTTGTTTGAAAAAATGAAATATTAGAATGTTTGCTATGAGATTATATTGCACCGTTTTTTACCTGGCATGTCTTTAAATTGCAACAGGTCTTTATGGTTAGGATTCAAGTATGGGTATAAGGCATAAATTGCAACATGTCTTTATTGTTAGTATTCAAGTATGGTATAAGGTAGGTAGGTATAAGATCGCAAGGGAGGTAGCTTCACTCATAATTTTTTTAGGATATTGATTTTCTTAAAGGAACAAGGGGCAATAAAGGTTGGAACCATCTTTTCTTTTTGTTGGTATTTACTTTTAATTGATTTAGAGTTTATTTTTTTTAAATATAAAGAAATATGTTAATGATATATAAAGAAATAAATTAATAACTCAAAATCTTAAAAGTAGAAATATACTGTCTTAATAACCACAAATAATTTAAGAAAATATGTTAATGACCTTAAAAAAATAAGTTAATAACCTAAGATCTTAAAAGTAGAAATATACTCTTTTAATAACCACACAAAATTATTATAAATATACATTTCTATAATAAAATAGATCTAAAATAATATTTACTCATATTATTATATGTTTCAAATTTCTCTTCAAAAATTGATTGTAATATATTTTTCAAGAAAATTTTATCTTATTATAATGTTTTATTAAAGTACACAATCAAGTGATTTATGTGAACGATGAAATATGTCAATATGTTTTTCACTTATTAGTCTTAATGGTTCTAGAATTTTCAAGCCACACTCTAAACCCTTCCTCTATGTTGTTACCTCTCCATACATTAATATGACACCATATATTCCACCTCCTTCCAAACCTCAGAACAAGCCATAATTAAATGAATGTTTGTTTCCTCACATATTTTAAACAAAGTACATCTAGGTGTATTGTGTCTATTTCTCTTCTGAAAATTGTCCCATGAGATATTTTTGTTTTTTAACAAAAGTCACATAAAGATGTGAGCTTTATAACGACACTTAAAATTCCAAACTTTTTTTGACCACAAATGGGGAGCTTCCAAGTCTTCTTTGAAGAGGCCATATAGCCCATTTTGGAGTATATACTTATGTAGAATTCATTGCCCAAATAAGACAATCCTCCTCATCTCTTATTCTTGCATGACTTGGACTCAAACTCTCCACATAAGATTTCCAATACCTTATATCTAGTCTTCTTAAACGTAGGTAGTATGTATACCTCCATTCTTACATCCAAATGGTAGGAAAATCATGATAGACATTAAGACTTAGATTGAGGAGACCTGTTCTCCTTAGGTGTGCTATCATATGGTTAGGTAGTATGTATATTTCAATACACCTAACCCATGGATCTTCTACAAGTCTTACCCTACCTCCATTCCCAACCTTCCAAATCGAGCATTTCCAATTACTAAGATTGATAAAGAAAGAGATCCGTTTTTCCACCTTTCTTAAGAGCCGTGACCAATATTTCTTTCAATAGTCATTATGTTTTAGGACATGCCTTAGATTTTTCAAGACATCATTCAAATCAATCAATTTTTAAGGGAATGACCATGAGAATTCATCCTCATCCTCGTTAGAAACTATAGAAAAGGATAGTGGAATTTGAATCATTGATATTCATACCAATAGTTGTGTAGTAAACCTCCAATAGATCCTTTAGTTTCTCCACATGCAGTCTATAGCATTCATAGAAGATTAATATATCATAAAAAAAAGGGATTCACGATAGAAAAATGAATTATGAATTGTTATACCCTTAAAATTTCCATTATGATTAGATTCATTTAGACATCTTCTCTAGCCTTCTACATCTACACAAAAAAAGAGTTGTGATAGAGGAAAAACCTATCTCAATCCCCTTTCTAGACTAAAAAAGGAATAGTTTTTTCCATTTACTAAAACAACAAAAGAGAAAAGGGTTACACAATTCATCACCTAGGTCACAAACAGTACTACAAACACTAGATGAATCACCATCATTCTTATGTACAACCAGTTAACCTATCATAAGATTTTTATATGTCTAAGTTTACATCTATCACGCTGAGACCAAGAATTTTAATGGTATGTTTTCCATTCTATTTCACACCAATTTCTCATGTATTTTTATGCCCTCTAGGAATCTGAATTGCTTTCGCGAAGTTGTCTTAAACAAAATATTTTTGAGAATCTCACTAAAGATATTCCTAATGATCTTGAACATGTGATTACACAATGGAATATGACCAAAATCCTAAAATCAAGTGGGATTGTCATATTTGGAAATCAAACTATAAAAGTTGAGTTAAAAGTAACAAATAATTTTCCAAAAAATCTTGGTTCTTTAACTACTTGAAGAAATCACCATCTATAACTTCAGAGAAACTGAGAAAAAACTAAACTAAAGACCTATATGTCCCTAGAGCTTTATCCTTTTGAAATATATGAAACACTATTTGAAGCTCATATTTTTTTATCCATTCCATTAATTGTTCATTTTCTTCTTCCTGCACAAAACCTAGAAAGAAGTCTTTCATTCTTACCAACTCCGCTATGGTGGCTCTTTGTTTCACCTTGAATTTTTTTTTGAATAATTAAACACCATCCTTTGACATATCTTCAAAACTATAGAGATGTTTGCCATATTTAATGACCACTTTCTAGATAGTGTTTATGTTCCTCATGTTATTAGCATATTTATGAAAAAAATGAATTTTTCATCATATTTTTTGAGCAATAATTCTCTACTCTTTAGCCTTTAGACCACCCCCTTGTATTCCAACAATTTCCTTTTCCCTTTCTCCAATTGAATCACTTCCTTATTTTTTTTCTCCAATATAAACCCTTCTCCTTCCTTCTCATTCAAGTTCTCAATCTTTTCTTCCACCTCCACTAGCTATTTTTTATCCTTCAACCTCTTTTGGTGCGTCCAAGAATTAGCCACTTGCTTAAATTTTTGTAATTTTTTTTTAAATAATATATAGGTTGATTCCCTTTGACATGTTTCAAATGGAAACAATTTTTCTTTAATCAATTTGAAGAAATATTTCTCTTCAATCCACCTTGGATTGAACTTAAAAGGATCAAAAGGTCTCTTCCTAGTAGGATCCACCTATAATATCACTAGAAAATGATTAGATTATGATCTTTATCTCAACCATTGTATAAACCTAATATTATCCTCCATTGGATACTCATATAAGAGGAATTTTTCTAGTCTCTTTTCAACCCTCTTTGTATAAGTTATTTTATTGGTTCAGACACGATTAAATTGTGTGGGTTCTATGTTTAATAATCTCACTTATTCCAACTTTGTAATGAAAAAATTAGAAAACAAATTGGTTCGGCATTAGGACCCCACACTTCATCCCAACGCAAATAAAAATTTAAGTCCCCACTAAGAATTATGGGTGTGTGCACAAAGTTGTTGGATGAAAAAGTGGCAAGGAGGTCAGCAGGAATGCACACTCGCAGGAATGTACATGTGTTCCTAATCCTATAGTTTGGTAAAGCCTAAACCTCTAGTCAAATTGTCACGTAGGTTAGTCGGAAACAACGTGCACACATTCTTAAGAACATGTGTGTCTTCCTAAGAGTGTGTGCATGTTCCTAGGAATGCACATGCATTCTTGTTTTGCCTGATTTTTAAGGGACCACGATCATGTTTTGTGCTCACTTGCACATCGTCCCTTGTAATTTTCCCAATTGAAGAAAGCAAAGAGGACAAATAGTGGAGGATAAAAACATAGGATCTTTCCACCGTGTCCATTGCACGAAAGGTATGGTTGTTTTTTTGTCATTTCTTCTCTTAGGTTTGCAAAAATTACAAAACAATTAGTCATGGGTTATGGATGTAAATCCGAATGAAATTGAAAAATTATTAGCTAGGTTCACTACACATAATTAATACTTGAATTTAAATCTATCAACAATTCACTTTTCCAAATTCATTGTAAAGATAAAACATAGTTTTCTTTGTTTTACACAAAATTATGTTAATGATTTTGTTGGGATAAAATAAAATTGTTGTTTGTAATACCTTTGTCATAAGTCCACTTATTAAATTTACTTTTTAAATTGTAGCATATATTATAAAATGGAATCTAGAGACACGGGAGCTTCACCTTATTGACCAATATCTTATCACGTTCATTCATAAAGGGGTTTTTTAAATTATGAAATATAGAGTCAATTTATTGTAGGTATTGGGGGGGGGGGATATAGGGTATGAGGGGGTTTATAGGTATTGGGTAGGTGTAAAAAGGATTATTTGGTAAAAATAAGGGATATATTGTAAAAATATGGGTTATTTTCATTGGAAAAATGTATTGGGAGAAGGGTTAAACAAAAGGATTTAGGGAGGTATTTATAAATATCTAGTGAAATTAGGGGTATTCTTTAATATCCCACAAATGAATGTGATATGTCACAGGTTCATTAAGTGGAGACCCCATGCTCAAAGACAATATAAACCACCAACCAACAAATCAAGGAGAGGAAAACCCCAAACCACCACAACCACCCAACATAAACACCCAAATTGATGAGGGGTTGGACACATTAAGAACACTTGTTAATCAATTAAGGGGCATGAGATAACCTATAAGAGATTCCTTGTACATTTCATTGGACGTCATTGTGAGGTAAATTTCAATTTCCCAAGGGAAATTGACTTCTATTTCAGAATATAGGGAAATAATGTTTGAGTATTATAGCGCTATATTGGATATAAAGCATGTTGGAGACTTGGGTATATCGAAACAACAATTGATGTCTATTTTTATTAATCCTCTATCTAGGAAACAACCACCCATTGCAAAGAAACACATTTGTATTGACTCGTGCATCCACCCACAGATTAGTGAAAACTAGATGGATAGGTGGTACATGGTATTTAATAAACCTACCTAAAATAACAAGGAGGTGCCTTTATATTTTTGTGAAAATTATGAGTTGAATTTATTTTGGGTCAACATGCCAACTACTTCGACATCGGTGACTTACAGGGGGTGGTTCGAGGGTTCACAGAGGATCCATATCATGCTAGGAATGATCCCATGTTAAGTCCTTGTCCCCTTAGGAGAAGGCCTAACCCCCCTTCCCAACATCTTTCTATTGCAGAGAGCTTGCACCAGGTACAGGTCGTTATATCATCATTGAATCAGATCCTAATGCAACATGGAATCTTTGTTGCACTATCTCGACAGGAGGTTCCTGCCTATGACATTGATAGCGGGGTTGTAGCTTCACCCCGTACAACAAAGTTCAGTGAGGAGAGGGAACATGGACAATGAAGTCATCCATGGGAACCTAACAAATTCTCGAGTTGCAGGCATACTTTCTATGGGTGTATTGAGGCTAGTGGACAATGAAAATTCATGGAGGAGGTTAGTATCTTAACCATCTCTACGTTATTCATCGTTATATATTTATATAGCATTACATGTATTTATATTGATATTTTATTTTATGTTGTTTTGTAGTTACTAGACCCACGTAGCAAACCCTTTATGACCATGGATGCATCATTGTTTGACTCCACTACTGATGCAATAGTAGACGTATCATGCTAAATCAGTCTACCCCCCACACATGTATGTTTCACATTTGATAAATTCACCATAGTGATTTCTTTATTTTATGGCATCCTCTAATTTTTAATGTTCTTATGTTTCTATAGGTTGTTGGACCAAGAGATGTTGAGGATTGTCCACCTAGGATGGACATGTCACCTGCATTACATGTATTATTTGTAGAGTTAAATATCATTTAAATCTCAAAATTTGTTGTATTTGCGTTGTTGAATTTTACTATTTTTTACTAATAGTTCAATATTATTAATATGTATGTGGGTTGCCGAAATTTTTACTAGTTTTAGTACTAGTCCTCTCCCTCGACACCTTCCCATAGCTTCTAATCTAGCTTAATCCAAGTTTATGGTTCTTCAATTAGTTGTATAGTATGTAGGGGTCCATCACCTCCTACCCCCAACATATTTCATATTCCATGCATCCTTAGTGGATGCACCTGTAGTCCACCCATTTGCACCACTTCTTCCATCGCATCCATCCACAATGGATGCACCCGTATGCCACCCACACCCCCCCCCACCATTTGAATATGCATCATCCACTGAGGATTCCATAGTATAGGTTGCCTTGGAGCAGGTTGTACAGTCAAGCGCTCCACCTATCAACGACTCTCCATCGAGGCCCAAGATATTCATGGTGAGATAATTTGTTGATGATACATTTTTATGTATCATCAATGCAATTTATTTTATGTATATTTGTTTAAATTTCATGATTTGATCCTTGTAACTGAGGTAGGGTGGAATTTCTGAGTGATTAGGGTCATGGAGGAGGGTTAAACTCTCATAATTGTTTGTACCATATGTGGTGAGTTGTCTAATGTTGATATAAAATGTCTCATTTTGTAAGTCTTTTAATTCATTGTGGAAAAACAATTATAACAATAGTTTTTTTGTGTACAGTCTTTGGAGTGACAAACCACACCTAGTCTCAAAACCACTAGAGATGCTTCTTCGAGCAAGAGGAGAGAGATCAATTTCTAGGATTCTCCCGAGAGTGGTGAGGGTGGTAGTGTTCAATGAGTGATCAATAACTTCCATTTTTCATCTAGGCCACCATATGGTTTTTTTTGTGTTAACAAAACTATTGTTGTTTTGTATATTGGGCACAAGGCACCATTTTTTAAAAAATCTACAATTTAGATGATGTTCCACACAAACACACAGAGATTTCATTTCATGTTTTTTATGAATCTCATTGTTTTTGCATTTTATGTTGATGAATGTATGAATTCTAATGTGTATGAATTTTATGTGTATGAATGTATGAATTTATTTAATTACTTTTTAAAGTGTTAATGATGTCTATGAAAGTAATAATATTTTGGTTTTTCTAAAGTTATTATAAATACTTGTGTTATGAATTAAACAATCTCTTATGGTGTAAAAGGTTGTTAACTGCTAAATCCATACACAATTAATGGTTCACATTACCTAAATTTGAGAAAACCCTAAAGACCCATCATAGTTAATACTCAAGGAACCAATAAGAGAGTTGAAACATCACATTACTTTATCCAAAATGAAGCATGGTTCATTATAATGGTAATCACAGCATGTTAAAAGGGTTTATTAATACAAAATCAACACAGAAAATATGAGTGGACAATAAAGCCTCACATCGAATCAAAATATACCTCAAATTCTCCATTAATCTTTCCAAAATGTTCTACAATGTAGCCCAAGAGGAGAGCTCCTAAATACCCAAATTATCCACCCTTTACAATGGAGAGAGAGAGAAATCTTACTTATAGAATGAGTCTCTTCTCTTATACAATAAAATATTATTATTATCTAACTAACTCCATGATAAGTAAAATAAATATTATAATAATAAATTAGTTAGATCTCTCCTCAATCCATGCTTGACCATGTTATAACATGTGGACATTAGCCTCTCCAAATCAATTCTCCCTGAACCAAAAATAGTAGTAGTATGCACCAAATAGTGCTCATGAAGGGGAAACACCACCAAAAATAGGAATCAAACCAATTCAAATGCCAAGTGTCCACATGAAATGTTCCCTCCATGAATGTGCATGCATCCACTCCATATTTGTGAATTCCAAGGTGGCCAACTCCATGGATGAATGTGCAATATTTCAAGTGGATGGTGCATCCACAACAAAGTATGTGATGAATGCCTAGCCTTGCCTTTCCTTTCCTTTTATTTCCTTGCTTTCATAGCCTTGCCTCGCCTTTGTTTTCCTTTATTTCCTAGCCTTGCCTTGTCTTTTCCTTTCCTTGCATTCCCTTTCCTTCGGTTGTATTTCCATACCTTGCCTTACCATGCATTTCCTTCAATTTCCCTGCCATGCCATGTGATGCATTTTCTTGCCATGCTAAGCCTTGCCTTTCCTTCAATTGACATTCCATGCCATGCCATGCCTTGCCTTTCCATGCCATGCCTTGCCTCACCATGCCATGGCTCTCCATGTGTTTCCTTCCATTTCCTTTCCCTGACATGCCTTACCTTTCCTTTCCTTGCCATGCCCTTTCATGCCATGCCATGCCTTGCATGTCCATGCATTTCCTTGTCATTCCATGCCTTTCCTTTCCTTGAATTGTCATGGAATACCTTTCCTTTCCATGCCTTTCCATGCCTTGGTAACCTCAACAATATAGTCATTTGGATATCGCATAGATCATATCCACACATATACATTACAAATTTCATATGAGAATCCTTATATGTATTAATGTTCAATTAATAAATGTGTGTTTATTTACACATTCCCTTCCATCTATTATACATAATTTTTAACTAGTATCCACATACCAAAGTTCCACATTTCAATTTGTAGGTTTAAAAAAATCACAAAACTATCATCATCATCATCATAAACATATAGCAATAAAAATAGTATCCTGCAACACATAAATAGATAAATATGTATACATATTAGATGTCTATATGATTCTAACTAAACACAACAAATACTAATAAATATATAACTAAGATAAGTGCAAATCAAAGTTCTAACCTTCTAAGGCCAAAATATAGGCTCTTACATTTACAAATTCCCACAACACAACTATGATATAAAATAGACTAATCCCTCCCTGCATGTTTTTCGATGTAGCTTCCCATTTTAACCTATACAACAACAAATATATATATTTCCATAACATTATGCAAAAAAAAATTCAAATCAAAATGTGTATTGCAACGAAACAAGCATCACAAAAAAGGAATTTTTTTTATCCAAAGACATTAAAAACATGTTTTCTAGGGACATGTGACTTAAGTTTATGTCACAAATTTCCTTTCCATCCAATGAAGTGTTACTCCCATGCCCTGTGTTTTCTTTCAATGACATGTCATTACATGCCTTTCCTTCCTTATCATGGCACCAATGCATGCATATCATCAATGCATCTAGTGGATGCCATGATCATATCCTCATTGACTCTCAATTGTCTTGCCAAGTGACGTGACTCTTGGTCACAATCCCGTTGAGGTGCTACCTCATGCCTCTCACTGCTAGTGTCAACAATGGAATCCCCAACAACACACTCCTCAAAATATAAGGCACTGAACTGCCCACTATCCCCTGTGATACTAAGTCCTCATGTATGCCACTGCAGGCCATCACCAACTGTGATGTAACGACCCTTGATTATTAAGTATAATAAATTTAATAATATAATCCTAAAAGATTAGCTAAACTATATTTATGTCTTAAAATAACATTTCTAATTGATTATTATTAAATAGTTGTTCATGATGGTTAATGATTAATTTAATTATTAATTAATTCATTAATTAATAAAGTATTAAATTAATGGTGGATAATATGATATAATATTAAATTAGGTTACGTATCCCAAAAGAGATAACATATTAAATACATTAGGATAAAGTAATAAAGGAGGGATAAGGGTATTAACGGTGGGAGGATAAGGGGTAATAAAGGAGTTAGGTAGGGAGTTAATGGGGGAGGAGTGTTGGTGAAGGAGGGATAAGGAGGGAAAGGAGTTGGGGGGAGAGGGGCATTCTACGGGGAGTTGGCCAGGGATTTTGGGGAGCTCTGAGTATTGCAAAGAGGGAGGAATTTTGTGATTGGCATTAACACAATGGACCGGGGTTGTTGGGGGTTTTGGGCACGGAGGGCTAGGATATCTGTTGATATCCTAGGGCTAGGAGCTAACTAGTCGGTAGGGAGGTCGGTTTTGGGTAGTGCTTCCAGAAGCAGGAAGGGAGCAAGCAGCAGGCAAACACAGGTTGATAGCATCAGTTTCAGGTATTTTAATTTCAAATTTATGCATTGTTTAATTAGATTTATTACTCATTGAAAAATTTTACTTGCGTAAGTGTTGAGAAAATTTGGAATTATTCTCCTTTTATAAAATTAGTAGAAATTACTGTACATTGGGTAGAATTACTAGATGTTAATTTAAAACCAGCCATTACAATTGGTATCAGAGCCAGGTTGAAATACTGGAGCCTTGAGGGCCAAAGTTCCCCCCGCCTAACCTGCAAACCAAACCAAACGCACTATTAAATGATTATATAAACAAATCTAAATATATAATAGAATGGTAATGCAGTTCACAATAATAAATTATAATACGCAATAGAAACAAACTGTATCATTTCACTTTTGTTTTGTTCAAGTGATTATTCCAGATGAAAACAGAACGAACTTGGATAAATTTTGCATTGAAGATCACAACCTACAGGCCAGTACATATAGTTAATTAAATTTTTAATTTGTATGTTGAGTAGAAAACTAGAGGATTCTGTCTATGTCGAGTGAATATTTCACCCTTGCAAACATAGAATTAACCTTCGTTTCTTTAAAAAAAAAAAAAGGACAGTCTCTGTTATGTAATCAGTTTGTATGACAATATTCCTCTAACAATAACAAGTCTAGTCCAAGAGCATTCCCGGAATACATTATATTCCTGTCAACAAAACAATTATATGCAACAAGAAAATAAATAAGGAGATTAACGATACTACGAACTACAATAATTATATACTAAACCCTCAAATGCTAAAATATCATGATCATGAACTAGAAAACAAAAATCGACAGAACAGAGAAATCTTTCAACTCTGGAATTTAAGCAGCGAAGAATGACCCTTAAGTATTCTAGCTTTTTGTTTTGGGAAAAATTGGAATTCTGAATCGAAGGCGAAGAAGAATATGAACCAAATTGACTGGGTCCTGAACCTGATGACTGAAATTCACTGGGTCCTGATCCTGAGCGCCTTAGATCGGAAACCGGATATGGATATTCGGAACAATAATTATATGCTAAACCCTCAAATGCTAAAATATTTGCAGAATATTTCCATTTAAGAAACTTATATAGCAGAACAACTTACAAAGAAATGCATATCATGCCAAAGATATATGTCCAGTAGTAATATTGAAGGATACGGTAATATGGATATTGTCATCACAAAGGATCAGTGCCGCGTAAGTACAGTCAACTTCGCTGACTGGCGTCTTAATAAAATGAACCCAAAGCCCCTTCAGCCAAAGTTCTCTTCTGGATTTCCTCCTAGTTTTCTCCTGACGATGCCTACAAACGCTTACCGTTGTCTCAAAATAAAATAGCTAGCTCTGCACAGGCAAATCTTTAAGACAGTCAACTAAGATACAGGTCTGCAACAAACTGACAAATTCGGGGACAACTATCTACTTATAACAGAAATTACAACAGTACAAGGAATTAAAACCATAATGTTATTATAAAATGGCACAAAACAACACTGATATCAGCGGCAAAACCTAATTCAGACAACCCATCAATTAAAAGAAACAACAGAAAATATCCTAAAACAATAAAAAGAACGGATCTTGTACCATAATATTTTGGAAATACAAATGTTGATAGCATCCTGAACCCTACCTGGTCAAAATACGCGCAGAAATAAGGATTTTTCTCTGCAAAACTAACAAATTTCGAACAAAAAAAAAACTTGAGACAAATTTTGACAGCAGAAAAGCCGAGGTTTCTCTGTTGCAGCGTAGATCTGTCTCCCCTATTGCGTTTTACAAGTTTAATAGACAAGGAGATTCGAAATCGCGACCTTTGGTCGAGAATTTCCATCTGAGTCCACTAGACCAAATCCGACCCCCTTTAGAAACGCGAATCCAAAAACAAAAATAAAGAGAAACGAATTTTGATTAAACAAAGCAGAAATACGCATGAACTGAATAGAAACACATGTTATCTTTTACACAACGAAATGTGCAAAAGGGAGAGCCCGTGGGTCAATAAGTATTACACATCCCGTTAAGGTTCGAAGCCCGTAAGCACCCATAAAACGCAGAGGGGCCTACGCATTGTATTCGCCATGGCGGCCATGCTCCCTCACGCCTTCCTGCACAGGTGACCACAGCTAATGCTAAGACAAAACAGAGAGTTTAGGGTTTAAAGTAGTGGGCCAATATTTTATTCTCATGAATAAAAGTGAAGGACACGTGGGCTACATGCGAGCCCACGCTGTCGACTTAGCAGTCTTGTGGCAGTCTTGTGGTTGGGTTGTGGTACAACGGTTGACTGGTGGGAGTTTAATCAGCTCAGGTCCGATTCTTGGGGTATTTCTGCATGAGCTTTAACTGAAAATCTCCAAACGACATGTTCCGTGTCCCAAAAGTATTAATCCTACTCCGGCCAAAAATTGGGTGGTTTCCGGAAAAATTCTTATCGTGGGTTTCAATTATTGAAAAAAAAAAGACTTGATTGTTCTTTAAAACTATCCCATGTCTTATTTTGGAAAAAGTAGCTTTTGTTGCATGTTCAAAATATGAGCGGTGAATTAAAAAAAGTAGCTTTGTTGCATGTTCAAAATACGAGTGGTGGATTGTAATAGAGGGAATTTGTATAATAGCAAAAAAAAAAAACTCATTGTTTTTTTAACAGAAATAGGGAATTTTTATTATTTCAAAAAGAAGTTACAGAGGTCTTCGCCATACTCGTAGGCAGTGTTGGAATTTCCATGCACTCCTATCTGTCAAACTATTTTTTTCGAGGTTTCGAGTATGGATACTACCCGTCATAGAACGCCTTGTTTAAAACTTCCCCCTCCACGGATCAAGTTTTGTTAAAAGGTTTGCCATACAATAATTAAGTTTTGTTAAATTAATATGCGTGGAGAGTGGAAATGAGGACCATTTCTGTCTCTTTGACTATAAAAACACTGCATAAACAGTTTTCCAATCCCACGGTTGTACTGTTGTGAAAAGTAAGAAAATGGTCAAAAGGAGAACAGATTTTTATCAGAGACACAGAGTTGATACTGCACAAGAAGACAAGACATAAAAAAAATTGTGGCCAGGTATTTGTGTTAGCAATTAACTAGAACTGCCAACTATAATTTTGATGGATATGCCATGCGTGACTTTTGCTAATTAATTTGATTGCACTAGCCATTCAAGCATGCAGAAACCTTAACTTTTCAGACTCATTTTTCACCATGAATTGAAATTTAAATATAAAAATCCCATTTGCATGATAGATAAAATTACATATCACAGATGCTATTTAGCATTCAAAGAAACCTTTTTCAGGCCAAGCGTAGAGACATCACAACGTCCATGACTATCCACCCTGTAAAACTTCCATATCCTTTTTACCTTATACATGTTTCAGAGTTGTCTTCCTCATACGGAAGAAAATAGGGCCAAAAAATAAATATACATAAAGCTACAATAAGTATTATAACAGGCCTTTTAGCACGGTGGGTTAGCTTGAGTGGTTGTGTGCTATTAATTGCAAGTAGGAGGTTGTGAGTTCAAGTCCTTGCACTGGCTGTTTTTTTGAATATTGTGGGCCTCACTCGATGTCCCCACTGGGTTAGGTTGCTAACACTGTAATTGTGTGGTTTACCTTCGGTACTGTTGACGGGCGAAACAGTCCGTCCGTCAATTGAGAGAGTGGAACCGGTCCGAGGTTGTCTAAATAACCCAAGCCGTTTGGAATGGACCACCCTGATGAGTTTAACGACTCCGTTGGCCGCTCTAAGGTCTTTAAGAGAACCAAAGAGAAAACTACTCTAAACTAACTAAAACAAATAAAACAAACTAAACTAACTAAAACTAATAAAACTAACTAAAACAAACAAACTAACTTACTAATTAAAACAAACTACTAAATAAACTAAAACTAATTATAAACTACTCTATATCTTATATACAATCTACTAATTACTATTATAATAACTCAAATCAACTATCTAATTATCAACTACAATATTACTTATTCACAAATGTACACTATAAACAATCTACAGATTTAGTTAAAACCTGCAAAACTCATGTGTTTTCTGCCCTAAGACAGCTAGGAATCTCTTTTTGATTTTTTATATTTTATGAAAAAGAAATAAACATTACTGAAATTAAACAATCTAATATATTTACTGAAATTAAACAATCTAATATATTTACTAAAATTAAACAATATAATATAAATCTAATTAAAACTATTTCTAAACTAAACTACTTAATGAAAACAACAAAGAAAAGACTAGCTTACCTGGAAGCGCTCCTAATTTGTCCTATGCGTGATGACTCTGAAGCTGGTTGGAGGAAGTAAACTCACACCGAATTGGTTCAATAGCTTCTCGTAAACGATCAGCTGAGCTGCTCTTCGAGTTGTTTTGCAGGACAAACAAGACATAAAAGTATCATAACAATTATAAGATGTATAAATCTCTGCAATAAGGGAAACCTGTTATGCAAAAACTTATATTTGATAATTCAATCAATGAAGAAGATAAACCTGTCATTCACAAACTGAATTAACAATTGTTATGTCTTTTATACAATTGGACGAAACCAGATATGGATTACAGTGAGTAAAATTATATCATTTGCACATGATCTAGATAGCTAAAGTAGTCATAAACCATAAGCAAATTGATATACAAAACATGAAACAAAATCTTGATATATTGAGAAGCTAAAGCTGTGACAAAACATCAATTCTGCTTCAGTTTGCATTACAACTCCATATCCTTGTTCTCCCATGAATGAGGATGTCCATTATTACAAAAATCATAAGTTTATATAAGTCTCTCCACAGGGTAAAACATCCTTGTGGATAATGTCAAACAGTTTTACATAATCAGGGAAAAATCCCAAAATCGACTAAACTAAGAAACTAAAATGCATGTGAAATCTTTTGAGATATTCCCTAACTGCTCAGAAACTCAACTGCAATTTCGAATTTACCTGCAATAGAACACAAATATCAAATTAGAGA
This sequence comes from Picea engelmannii, assembly GCA_009831015.1. Classification (NCBI taxonomy): domain Eukaryota; kingdom Viridiplantae; phylum Streptophyta; class Pinopsida; order Pinales; family Pinaceae; genus Picea; species Picea engelmannii. Next base: position 950,527 of record ML778674.1, read on the forward strand.
GATATTTCAGTAACAAAACACTAAAAAATTGATCCTACAGACTTAGCTACAGAATCATCTGATTCTGTAGCTAGTCTAAAATAGCATATAGAATCAGATAACAATCAAACCAAATCTTTTTAAAACAATCCAATTTAATTTGCTTTTAACAAACATTAGAATCGAATTACTAATTGGTTCAAGTAAATTTATCATTCAAATCAAACCAAATCGAAAAAGGATGCAATCGAAACAGGATAAGAATGCTCTGTTTTTAAATAGCCATCAAATCGGGTCAAATAATAACCACATCGTTTCATATCCAAATGCAATTACAAGTAAATCGCATCGTATTCAAAATTGATACAGTTATAATCGAACACAATCACAATCGATCGGTTACGACTGTACACAAAATTCACATTGTGTTAATCAAATACCAAACTGTTACGACTATAGTCAAAACGAAACATGCATAACAGTATCCACAAACTTTGCCATAGTATTTGGTCACTGAGTGTCATACAATTAACCAATAGGATCAAATAGCAATTACAACTGTCATCAACTCGTTATAGTCATAGCAATAGATTGATATCATTTCAATCATGTGTAAAATAGGTAACTGTTTCAATTATATTCAAATGAAATCATACTCAATGAGTATAAACCCAATGAATCTCGTTATCGATCACCACTCAGTCAACAGACAGGATCGTGATAGAATCAACAGAATTCATAATATAAACTAGGTGAATAATCAAAACGAATATGGTTGAGTTTAATTATAGAAACAAATCGTGAGACTGGATACAGTTAATTTCATTCCTCAAATCGAATTCAAACAAGATATTTGTTGCAATCTGATAACATGGTCAAACAGAACAACCTGAATCGATTTGGTTGGATATAACAGCTACGATTCATATATATTCGCAACTCGGTCATGTAATAGCAGAATGGTATTCGAATTGGTCCGAAAATACAGGATATACAATCACAACAGTTAACCATAATTGCCAACCATATCGCATTGAATATAACCAATTCGAAATGAGATATTGACTTTGTTCAAAATTGGAATACCAAAAATAGTCTCTGTTTAGAAGATATTAACAAATTCGATTATCAACAGAGCATTCGATTGAAGCCAAATTAAAACAAAACAAATCTATCTCGAGATCACTCGAATCAAAGCCAAATCCAATGAAAATTGATTTATCAAAACAAAATTATATACAACAGTGCATGCTTTTGTGACAAAACAAATCCACGCTGTAACAGAGGTGTGGGTTTATCATATAAGCAAGTAATAATCATACCAGTGAGGTTGATCGAGCTACGCCAATTTTGAATTGATGAATGTTGTTGCCGACTCCACGTTCTTAAACAAAATCGAACCTGTTGTTCGCTACTTCTTATCAGTGGATGGCATCTTATCCTGTTGACTAGAGAGCCTTGCAACTTGATCCTCCAGAGCATGAATTCTGGACTGCAGCATTGGCACATCGAGGTAATACCTTTCTAACCATAAGCCACACTAATCGCATGGTGGAGCAGCTGGTTGAGATAGAACAGGAGGGGGTTTTGACGAGTCACCAGGGGTTTCACAAGGCATTTTGATGCCTAGATAATTAGGGTCATTTTGCAAGCAAGGAGGGAGGTTCTCGACAAAGTCGTAAGAGGGTTTGTTACACAGACCTTTGGAATAGGGATACTCGCTTGCTAGGAAATGTTCAATCTCCGAGTCAGAGTCTTCACTCACCATGATAGGGTCAGGGTTGACAGGAATTTTCGGTTTTTTTCTTGCCATGCAAGAGATTAACCAGGCATTTTTCTTACCTTTAGAATTCGCATCAGGTTTGGTCTTAGGCTTTTTAGCCACGGGTTTAACAACTTTCTCATCCTTGGTGACAGAACCGGGTAGGTCAATAGGTGGTTCGGGTAGGGGTTTAGGTAGCAGAGAACTGTAAGGGACAGGGGGTACTATCCTGCTGTCGCTCACCACAGGTTTGTCAACCTGTGGTGGGCTTGATTCCTCAAACTTATTGTGATAAAGAAAGTCACTCCAACAGTCTCGGCGTAACCTCAAATGAGAAACCACAAGCATTTTAATTAACCCAAAATGAAATAGGTTGTTATCGACCTGGCTTCGTTTGTATCTTTTAGACATTTTAAACAGACTCCTATGCAAGTAGTAAGGCATATTAATCTCATAGCCCATGAAAACCATAAGTAGCCGAAGGTGGTACAAGAAAATGAAACCATACCGATCCTCGCATGTGATGAATTGCTTGGTTACCATCAGCAAGTCGTGCCATCGATTCTTTAGCATATTTGCGGGCAAACCTTTGTCACAGGAGCTCACTCTTCGTGACTGGAAGAGAAATGTCCATGGGACATATTCCACTTTACAATTTTTTGACCACCTCTGTCCGACAACAGGCAGACCGGTAGCTAGACTGAGAAATTGCTCATCAATTTCTAACTGCACATCCCCAACCTTGGCTCGACAACCATCAAAGTTTAACGCAAATTTTCGAGCCACACGAGGGTTAAAGCCATCAAACTTTCGGATGAACGGGAGCCATCCGAATTCCTCAAGGTCACTATAAGAACCATCAAACATCAACAATGCCTGGCAACCATTGGGTTCAGCCCTTACGACTGGAGCCATGGTGCAGGTGCATGGTAGGGTTCGGACTAAACATACATGAGAAAAATCATTTTGGCTAACAGCTATGAAAACGATGAAAGGGGAGGTGAATCAATATGCGCGTGCGAAGGTGGTGGGTTAGTTCACCGCCATGCAGAACATTGATGGTAGAGTACAACGTTGTTCCATCAATCATAACATGAACCAAAATATTCGGCCATCCCAAGATTTAAATGGTGAATGATAACATACCAATGCGCCAAACTTTGGTTTGAAACCATGAATGTTCAATCAAACCCACAAATTAATCATACGCCAAGTAATAATTCAAACCATAAAATCAAAATCCAAAAGTTTAATCCATGCGCCATTGTAAAACATCAAACTATTGCCATTCAATATAAAATCAAACTCATAAGTTACCCATGCGCTTGTTGCATAATCAAAGTTCATAAAACATGATAAGAGATTTCATAAAGTCAATAAGACAAGAGCTTATAATAGTAAAGATTAAAACAAAATCAACCATAACTCTTATGAAATCAAGTGTAGCTCATAAATTCACATTCTCAATACCTTATCAATCAAATAAAAGCCAAGTTGCGCAATCAAAGCAAGAATGTCATAGTTTGAAAAATGTCCTCAGCCACATAATAATAAACCAAAGGTAAGTGCCTTTCAGAATATCAATGAGCAGACCATGACAATTAAAATAACGATGGAGGAGTTTTCACGCTTTCAATCGTGAAAACTAAATTGAAACCAATTTGCAAACATCGCATGAAATGAAACTATCGTTAATTTGTAAATGCAATGACAATTTGAAGTTCAGAAGATGTAGGTGTAGGCAGCCTTTAGGGCAATAGAAAAAATTGTATTGGCTGCCAACAGGTACCATCCTGAGAATGAGAGGAAGTTCCTGGTGGGTTTCCCAGGATGTGCATTCATCGAATAAAAAGTATCATAACTGGCCTTTTATTATACAGTTGTTTCAAAACATGATAAACCATTTCCAAAGAAGACAAGACACCTGCAGATGTAGCATTATACGAAGGGATGATGAATATATTCAGTAATACGTCCATTGTTCTCTTCTATTATGTTCCACTCCCTCATAGCTAATAGTAGGATATCCTTCGACAAACAATCTGGTACTTGATTCCTTTCTCAATATATATGGTGAAAATAGATCTCATCAAATCCTGCCAGAATATCCATGATTTCTTCCATTAATGGTTGTAGAGTAAAGTTCCTCAAAGTATATTCATTTTGCATCCATTTAATAACAAGCGTAGAATCCCCAAAAACTTGTAGATTGTTAACACTATGTTCTGCTGCCAAAGTGAGAGACAATTTTAGAGACATTAGCTCTACAATTGTTTGATCCTGGACCAATTCCTGCTTTGAAACTAAAACAGTGAGAGTCATTTAGAAATAATATAACCTCGGCTCCTCCTTTTGAGGGTGGCCTTGTGAAGCTCCAAAATATACCTATACTCGAGACTTATCTATAGATTACTCAACAATCTTCCTAGGTGGCTTTGCTTCTTTAACCTGTTTGAAACTGGCCAACATATTTAACTTTTGAACAACACAGTGAATAGGGGATGTAAGCCTGTTATCAAAGAGGCTTGCTTCCTTGCCAACCATATACTCCAAGTAATTATCAAAGGTAATGCTCTAAAGTTATTAACATTTCATTTACACACTAGTCTCTTAGTCCATCTTCAATGGAGTTCACTCGACAACATCCTTTAGACCAGTTAAACCCTCAACTTCATTCCACACCTGTTTTGTATATGCACCAATATTATCAAAATTAGAGCGGTCACCAAACTGGTGGACCC
>ML778674.1:960021-1014323 GCA_009831015.1 Picea engelmannii
ATAAGGGGTAATAAAGGAGTTAGGTAGGGAGTTAATGGGGGAGGAGTGTCGGTGAAGGAGGGATAAGGAGGGAAAGGAGTTGGGGGGAGAGGGGCATTCTACGGGGAGTTGGCCAGGGATTTTGGGGAGCTCTGAGTATTGCAGAGAGGGAGGAATTTTGTGATTGGCATTGACACAGTGGACCGGGGTTGTTGGGGGTTTTGGGCACGGAGGGCTAGGATATTTGTTGATATCCTAGGGCTAGGAGATAACTAGTCGGCAGGGAGGTCGATTTTGGGTAGTGCTTCCAGAAGCAGGAAGGGAGCAAGTAGCGGGAAAACACAGGTTGATAGCATCAGTTTCAGGTATTTTAATTTCAAATTTATGCATTGTTTAATTAGATTTATTACTCATTGATAAATTTTACTTGCGTAAGTGTTGAGAAAATTTGGAATTATTCTCCTTTTATAAACTTAGTAGAAATTACTGTACATTGGGTAGAATTACTAGATGTTAATTTAAAACCAGCCATTACATGTGACACCTATCTGAGTGTGTTTATTTACACATTGCGCTATCATCATGTCCATACAACTGTCCCTCAAATGTGCAAGAGTCACTAGCCTTATTGGACTGCTCCAAATAGGCATCTATGGTTGCATTCACATGCATCTCCTCATCCTCGTTGTCATAGTGCACCTCAACAATGTGCACCTTCCCTTTACCCCTACATCTGTGATTTAGCTTCCAAGGCACTTTGCAACTGTAGCAACGCTCCCTGCATCTAATGGGTGTAGGCTCCATATGTTCTCTTGTCAATCCACTCACTGGTAATGATGTATCTAGATATTTATTTGATTTTCCCATTAGGCTAGTAGGAAAACTAGCTCTGATACCATTGTAATGTTCCTAACTTGGCTAGTCTAGGAAACACTGCTAATGTGTGTAGGATCAAAGGTTTACAACATATAAATGATCATACAAATAATAGACGTGACAAAGGACTGCAAAGTTTGTATTATAATATCTCTGTGGATTACAAAATGTCCGAATGCAGCTGAATAAACTGATAATACTTGACTAGATCAATAGACAAAGGATCTTAGCCAGAATACAAACAAGAAACTGTGGCTGAATAAAATAACAACACTCAGCTAGATCAAAAGACAAAAGGATCTTAGCCAGAATACAAATAAGCAACTAAAAGATAATACCCGGAATATGGGAGCACTGCGGAATCAATGAAGAATGATCGAAGATCTGGATGATCTTCCTGGTGACTAGGGTGTGTATTTCAACACCAAAATCAGCCAATGGGTGTCTTCCTCCTGGAATACACAAAACTATATCTCCTGAGATGTGCCTCTTCTCCTCAATGACAAGTCATGATCTGCATAATGATGAATTAGGTCGCTGACTCTTCTCTTATAGCTTTCCAAAACCCTAATTCACTGCTGAAACCCTAATTCGTTGTTGACCTTTTCCCTCCAAGTGACTTTTACTTTATTTTATTATTCCTTGATTAAATCACTTAATTAATTAATCATTTTACCTCTAAAAAGTGATTTAACCATCCTTATGGCTTCTCCGGCCACTAAAAGACACTTCTCATCATCTTATCCTGTAGTGCTCTTCTTCCTGATTCTGATGAGCTATTAGACTAAGAGGTTTCTCCAAGTAATATGCCCATTATGACCTTCTTAGTGAAATTAATTAAGATATGACCCATAATGACTCAAAATTACGGAAATCATCGGAATGCAACGAAACCAAAACCATGTTGTGTGGAATGGATCATAATGATGAACGATGCAAGTCAGGCCCAATAAAACCCCTCAATATCTCCTGAACTCTCTGTCACCCCTATCTGGCTACTCTGGTAGGCATAACACTCTGTAAAGTTATAATGTCCCTAAATGGGGACATTACAATCCTCCCTGCCATAATATTGCTTGTCCTCAAGCAATAACTAAATCCAACTACATATGATATCGGGGTCCCATATCCACCTATGTGACACAAGGTAGACTCCCCTCAAAATGTGGTATCTCCAAGTGCTCACCACACTTGACACCCACATGCTCCTCATGAGTATAATGATCAATGGTTGAGGAATCTCAGTCAACTCCCTAAGTAACCACTCTACTCGAAAATCAACTCCATCAAACTTTGAACTACCAAGCACTCCAATCCATGGATCCCATATCAGAATGTCAACTACAATGCCCTGTGGAGTATAGTTCTATAACATATCAACACCATGAATCTCCTGCAAATAACACATGGCCTCAACCCGAAATGGGTCTATCCTACCAAACCATACCAAACTCAACACGACCCCCACCAACTAAACATGTTGTTTCCATAGTGAGGTACTACAAGACCTCAATGAATCATGAGTCAGTGACGTGCTCTCCCCAATACTGAAACTCAATGGAAAATCAAAGTGACTCCCCCCTGCAAACGTCTGCTCTTCTCCATCAGTCAATGAAATGCATGGTCCTGTAATCCCAGGGTCCCATGCTAGTATCTAATAGGGGCCATCATGTCGATTATTCTCTACTCTGATCATGATTTCCTGCTCAAAGTATCCATACTGGACCCTCCACTCCTGGATCTTCATAAGATGAAACAAACTATTGACCAAATGGACTCCCGGATCCCATGTCAAATTTGTAATTTCATCACTTCCAATCCCCACTAACTACTGGTGTTCCCTACTGGTAACTGTCGAAAGCACTCCACCCTCATCCCAATGAGAGTCTGAATATGTAGAAACCTCCAAGATATCCTCTGTCCCATGGCCTAGGATACTCCCCATCACGCCCATGGCCTCAACTTTCTTCCCCTGATGATCCAAACCTATCCTGATGAATGCAATCAAGACACTCATGTCAAGTGGTCTCTGCCTACCAAATCTCCTTGTCCCCTACCACTATCTAGCTCCCCCTATGCTATTGTCAATGACGAAAGTATCAGGAAATGCTATCATAAATATCTGCAACCAATTGTAGGACTGGAAAGTATCATATTCTTTGGTCAATCCAAAGGACTTGACCAAAAGCTCATCCATCGGTACCCATGGTAAATAATCACCTGTACTCATCACTAAACACCAACCATCGGGTACAAGGGTAGGTACCTCCACCAACTGTGGGTCAATCATTCTCCATCCATGATCACTCACCCAACTGCTACTACGGTGAAGGTGATCTCCCAGATATGCATACTGTTGCAAGGGAGAGGAATCTCCATGCTCTACTAAGTACATCTCCTCCTTGCAATCCAGTGTGTCCCCCTGAATCCCACTGTACAACTCTGTATGTCTCTGTGAACTACCACTCATCACTGTGTGCCCCTGCATACTCATGTGATATCCTGTATACACCTGCAACATCCTGGATCTTGGGTGTACTATGGGTTCATCCTCTACATGAAGGTCAACCAATCCTAGAATACAAATGGAAGTGTCCTCATAAATTTCCCTGGCTTTGGAATCCCCATCTGTACGTGTGTGCTCAAATGTCTCAACACCCCTTGTGAAGGGTGGTCCCTGTGACCTATGGACATCCTCATGTATATATGGATCATATCTCTCCATACTCATCAGTGATCCTGGGTACTCCTCGTGCTCCTCCCTAAACTGGTGCTCTAATACTAAACCACCAAAATCCTCTCGCAATGTGGCTGAGGGATATATCTGAATCTCTGCTGAAATAGATGTAGTGGATCTCTATCTAATTTCCTCAAGGAGCTCCTTTGATCTGGACTCTGATTCTTGAAGGGTTGTCTGTGTTCCTTCTGAGAATCTCCGTGTTCTCACCAACTCATGAGTGAGTCGGTCCACCTCAACCTCCTACTCCCTCAGTGCCCTTTGATACATCTTGCCAACCTCCAATAGGTAATCCCTATCCCTCAACAATTGTTGGTAGTCGGCCCTCATCACAATCACTCTCTCTCTGAGTGTATGGAAGTCATTAATGACAAGTCCCCCATCTGACCTATCTTGTTCCATCGAGACCATCTAACAATAACATGCCACCAATGCATGCATATCATCAATGCATCTAGTGGATGCCATGATCATGTCCTCATTGACTCTCAACTGTCTTGCTAAGTGTCGTGACTCCTGGTCACAATCCCGTTGAGGTGCTACCTCATGCCTCTCACTGCTAGTGTCAACAATGGAATCCCCAACAACACACTCCTCAAAATATAAGGCACTGAACTACCCATTGTCCCATGTGCTACTAATTCCTCATGTATGCCACTGCAGGCCATCACCAACTCCAACCCCTATCTGACTCACACCATATCTTGTATGGGAAGTTGTATCCTCCTGTGCACTCACCCTACTAATATCATCTACATCTGGATCCCATACATATGTGTCCAGACACGTGTTATGGTCATTCCTACCAATAAGGAGTGAATCCTCATCATTGTAGATCGATCCTGGGAGTAAGTGTCCCACCAAGCTGTCAGTATCCACAACTTGGTCCATCAATGGAATCTCCAATACTGGTGATTCACTCTCCTCATACTAATAGGTATGTGTAAGGTCAACTATCTCCAAGCCATACCCCTCCTCCTAGGTCTTCATATCCATATGTTCCTTATGTACAATCCCCACACAAGGCTCCTCTAACATATCAGGAATGCCATTGATATCCTCATGTGTCGTGGCTATCATAGGTGACTGAGAAGATGGAAAATGTGGCTCACTCATCATAGGAAGCTCATCATTCTCCATACATGACTTCTTGGAAGCCATGTCTACACCCACCGGTAGGTCATCCAACCTCCTAATCTCATCATGTCTAAGTGCCAACACATATGAATCCTCACAAGTATCACCACTATGCTAGAGTGTTGAATCTTCAACGTTACCTGATGGGGAAGATGAATGCTATGCGCTATCATCCTGTCCATAAAACTATCCCTCAGATGTGCAAGAGTCACTAGCCTTATCGGACTGCACCAAATAGGCATATATGGTTTCATTCACATGCATCTCCTCATCCTCGTTGTCATAGTGCACCTCAACAATGTGCACCTTTTCTTTACCCCTACATCTATGATTTGGCTTCCAAGGAACTTTGCAACTGTAGTAACGCTCCCTACATCTAATGGGTGTAGGCTCCATATGTGCTCCTGTCAATCCACTCGCTGGTAATGATGTATCTAGATCCTTATCTAATTTTCCCCTTAGGCTTGCAAGAAAACCAGCTCTGATACCACTGTAATGTTCCTGACTTGGCTAGTATAGGAAATGCTGCTAATTTGTGTGTAGTATCAAAGGTTTACAACATATAAATGATCATACAAATAATAGATGCAACAAAGGACTACAAAGTTTGTATTATGATATCTCTATGGATTAGAAAATGGTCTAATGTGGCTGAATAAACTGACAATACTTGACTAGGTCAACAGACAAAGGATCTTATCCGGAATACAAAAAGCAACTGCGTCTGAATAAAATAACAACACTCGGCTAGATCAAAAGACAAAAGGATCTTAGCCGGAATACAAATAAGCAACTAAAATATAATACCCGAAATATGGGAGCACTGCGGAATCAATGAAGAATGATGGAAGACCTTGATGATCTTCCCGGTGACTAGGGTGTGTCTTTAAACACCTAAATCATCCAACTGGTGTCTTCCTCCTGGAATACACTGAACTATCTCTCCTCATATGCACCTCTTCTCCTCAATGACAAGTCATAATCTGCATAATGATGAATTAGGTTGCTGACTCTTCTCTTATAGATTTCCAAAACCCTAATTCACTGTTGAAACCCTAATTCGTTGTTGACCTTTTCCCTCCAAGTGACTTTTACTTTATTTTATTATTCCTTGATTAAATCACTTAATTAATTAATTAATTAATCATTTTACCTCTAAAAAGTGATTTGTCCATCCTTATGGCTTCCCCGGCCACTGAAAGTCACTTCTCATCATCTTATCTTGTAGTGCTCTTCTTCCTGATTCCGATGAGCTATTACACTAAGAGGTTTCTCCAAGTAATATGCCCATTATGACCTTCTTAGTGAAATTAATTAAGATATGACCCATAATGAATCAAAATTACAGAAATCATATGAATGCAACGAAACCAAAACCATGTTGTGTGGAATGGATCTTGATGATGAACGATGCAATTCGGGCCCAATAAAACCCCTCAATATATCCTGAACTCTTTGTCACCCCTATCTAGCTACTATGGTAGACATAGCACTCTATAAAGTTATAATGTCCCAAAATGGGGGCATTTCCTTGCCTTTCCATTCCATGCCATTCCTTTCCATGTCATGCCTTTCCTTTCCATGCCATGCCATGCCTTTTGTTTCCATACCATTCCTTGTCATGCAAGTCCATGCCTTGTCATGCTATGTAATGTCTTGCCTTGCCATTCCATACCATGCCATGTGATGTATCTCCATGCCATGATTTTCCTTGCCATGTCATTCCATGTCTTGCATCGCCTTTCCTTTCCATGTCATGACATTCTTTCCTATGCCTTGCCATGGAATGCCTTTCATTTCCATGCATTTAATTTCCTTTCCTTTCCATGTCATGTCATGCCTTTCAATGCCATGCCTTGCCTTTCCATGTCATACCTTGCATTTCCTTTCCTTGTCATGCCATGAAATTCCATTCATTTCCTTGAATTGCCATTCCATGCCACGTCTTTCCATTCCATGCCTTTCTTTTCCATGCCATGCCTTGACTTTCCATGAAATTCCTTGCATTTCCTTTTCATGCCTTGCTATGGCATGGAATGCCTTACCATGCCTTTCCATGCCTTTCCAAGCCATGCCTTGCCATCGCATGCCATGTCATGCCTTGAATTGCCTTTCCTTTCCATGCCATGCCATTCCTTTCCATTCCATGCCTTAGCATTTCATTCCATACCAGGCCTTGCCTTGTCATGTCATGCCTTTCCATTCCATTCTTTACCTTGCCTTTCCATGCATTTCCATGCCATGCCTTGCCTTTCCTAGCGATTCCAGGCCTTGCATTGCCTTGCCTTGCCAAGACATCCCATGGGTTTCCTTGCCTTTCCATGAAATTCCATGTTATGCCATGCCTTGACATTACATGTCTTGACTTTCCTTCTGAATCTATGCCTTTCCTTGCCATGCAATGCCTTTCCTTTCCATGACATGCCTTGATTTGCATTTCCTTTCCTTACATTACCTCGCCATGCCATGCAATTCCTTTCCATGCCATGTCATGCCATGCCTTGCCATGCCTTTCCATTCCTTGCCTGTCCATGCCATATCTTAAATTTCCTTTCATTGCATTGCCTTTCCTTGCTTTGCATTTCCTTGTGTTGCCTTTTCTAACCACAATTCATCTAAAAGGTACTTTCATTATGATATTCATAAAACTAATTATTTGTGAAAATATAGTTATTTTCATCGTTAGAGAGAATTTGTTTTCAAGTTAATTTAATAAAAAACTAACGACATTCATATATCATACCATTTTTTTTTCTTGAGAAAAATAATGCTTGTACTAAATGAACAAGTTTAATACCTAAAAATTGCAATCAAAGAATTCATTCAGCGTTAAATTGTACAACTTGTTATCCCATCTCTCTTAGATAAAATACTTGCATGAGAATTTCAATGTTATAAAATAAACTCTCTTTATTCATATATCTTAGGTATCTTCATAGTTGTGAAACATGGATTATCATAATTAATAATATTATCTTAGGAATCTTTTGGATTGCATGAAAAACAACATAACTTCAAGGCCTTATTTAAAATAAAAGAAATAAAAACTAGTCTTTCAACACAATGAATTTTATAAAAATATATAGCATGTAGACATAGACCTATACCTAGACCAAGAACTAGACCTTTCCTTTCCTTTCCTGTCCATGTATAATTTTTATTAGCCTTGTCATGTCATGCCTTTCCTTTCCTTTCCTTGCCTTGCCTTGAATTGTATTCCCTTGCATTGCCATACCTAGACATAGACCTATACCTAGACATTCCCTTATCATGCCTTGCCTTTCCATGCCTTTTTTTTCCATGGTATAGGTCACAGTCTAGGTCATGGTCTATGTCATGGTATAGGTCATGGTAATGGTTTAAGACTAGGTCTAGCTCTAGGTCTTGGTATATGTCATGGTCATGGTTTAGGTCTAGGTCTATTGCTAACATGTCCCTGAATGGATTAAGGAGGAGAAGTGAAACTCAAGATCAAACTCAAACCAAGACTCAGATGGATGAACCATCGATTTCATTAGATTCAAGGCAGTGATTTTCAGCTAGTGAGGCCCTTTTGCTATCATTCCATTGCCCGGAAAAATAGTTTGTTGTAGGATATCTGGGACTAGGGTTTTTCTCAATGAGGCATAGTGAAAATTATAAACAAGGGGTTAATTTTCAAGAACATTATGCCAGGTGATCATGGGTAGCGTGGTCACATGGTACTTGGCCAAAACAATGTTTGAGAGCTTACAAAATTATGTTATGCTACTCGGTGTGGATTTTATGCCCCCAAACCAAATTGCCAATATGTCCTTATTATCAGACTAATCAATAGGTGCGGACACTAACAGATCTCCCTAGATCCACTTGGATCTAGAACAAAATAGGACAGGACACGACTCTTTCCCTAAGTTATAATCATTGAATCTACTAATAGGAAGGAGTAAGTGACATACCTTTATATCGCTTCCTTAAGTCTTTGTTGTTCCCGCTTCGCTCCGGTGCTCTCGTGAAGTCAACTCCAAGACGACACAAACCAACCAAAGTGAAGATAGAAAAGTATATATTCAATGTCAACTTATGCATATGATCAAGTAATTACACAATAAAGTAAGAGTGACTTTATGGGAAAGGTACATGCCACTATATCATATTAATTGAAAGTAGAAGATACAACATGATCGCCTTGATGTTGCAAGATTCCTTTCAGTGACCCTTGGTTCCAAAACACACACTTGCTCTGTACTTGCATGAAGAAAATCCAATTCCTCTTGATAGACCAACTAGAGTCTTCAAGCTTCTGTCCAAACAGGGTTCTTCACACAATTCTTTCACCAATTCTTCATTCAATCTTGCTTAACCTTTATCATGAGAAACCTTTCAATATATAGGAGAAGGAGAGATGGTTGCATGTATGAGGATGATCCCATCAAATCTAAGAAGTCAGTAAAATGACAACCATACGAATGCCAACTCATTTTCTAGAAGATTCCCTTCTAGAACCCTCGATACCTCTTCTCTTTTCCAAGTTTAAAAATAGGTTCGCACCTTGTGTATGGAGCAGACTGTGAGAAGTTCGCACCCTAAGTGAAGGTGGCCTGTGAGAATGAGGGATTCTCGCACCCTAGGCCATAGGCAGCCTACGAACTCACTTTAAAAATATGTTTTTTGGAAGGAGACATGAGTCACTTTTCTCAGGCAAAAAGTTCTTGTTGGGAGCCTGAATACACCATTATTAAGACACCACCAGAGTGACCAAAATCATGTGTAATAGAATTCCCCCCAAAGTATGAGGTCAGAATCTGTGACAGCCAAAATACTTTGTAAACTACGTGTGTGTGTCAGAAACCAAGAGTGAACCTAATCAGAAACCCGCAAATAACCAAGCATCTGCAGAATATAATACCAGTTCTGAGGTAGTCATTCCCATACTCAGATTACAGATAGATGACATCATGAACGTAGGTCATGGCCACCAATTATACACCATGGATCCATGCTGCCAAAAATACTGCATAGCCACCAGGAATACACTGTGGATCTATGCGAGAAAACTCAAATTAGGAAAACATAGCCATGTGACATGCAAAGTGGATCTATGTGTAAGAAAATCATACATATTCCATCAAAACCTGGATCAAAAAGATGAGACCCAGGGTCTTCAATCCCGTCACCTGAAAGTACGAATCTAGCCATGCGATTACATGTGTTGAAGTCGAACATGGTAGAAACCACTTGATTACCGGTCATTGATGAAACCGTTAACAAGTGTGAGGGAAATCACCATTAATGTCAATGAATCCCAAGGTACACTAGTACAATCCAATAAATGTGAATAAACGAGTTGAGGTCGAACATTCAACGGAATCTCCCGATCAGGGGTCAATGATGAAAACCCACTGTCGAAAGCGAAAAAACTTGCCATTGAGGCATGCAAGTCCCAAGGTACCAAATAATTTCTAAGTCTTGTTTCTGAATAATGAGTTGGAGTCGACGGAACAAGACTCATCATAGGAGGGCCTTGATGTATCCCCCATCAATGACATGAAATGAGTAACACATTTTGAAGGTGAAATAGAATATGATATAGGTTGAATTGGACACAGGGAAGGTCGACACGGTAAGAATGGACAATTGTAGATGGCCGACTCAATAGAAGGTTTGGATGAACTTCTATTGAACATATGAATGAAATGACTAAGGACTTGGAAGCACTGACTCAAAGATGACTCAGGATATGACCTCGTAGCAAGTCGAATGAGAGACAAATGGATTTCCCAAACCGGCTTCAAATAATGAATAGGGGGTGTCATGTTCAAGAGAGACACTTACTGCCAAAAATATGAATATGAAAACACATCCCTTTCCCAAATTTCCCCCCACCATTTCTGGCCAGTACCTCTTTATTTTTACGCAAGCTTGAGGAGGATAACATATGCTTGTTGATGTAAGCTCATCCTTCGGACGAATCTCTCAGAGTATGTTTAACGAACCCTAGGAAGGAGTCGTTGGGTCCCATTATGGGTCTTTCGATTTTTGTTTAACGAGTCCAAAGATAGAAAACTCGAGGTTTTTCATGTTTTGAGAGTCTGAAAAACACTTAAATGGAAATCTCTCAGTTCCTTTTTCGTAAAATAGTTCGACAGGACCGAAAAAGTCATAAACTATCACCCATTGAACGTTTTGTTCATATACTTTTACGAGCGTGAACAAAACAAGTTCGCTCGAAAATCTTTTCGTTTTTATGGAGTGTGAAAAGAGATTAAAGGATACTCCTTTGTGTTCATCGTTTTCGTGTTACTATGACGAGTATGAAAATATGAGAAAAATATACTCGGTTACATTCTCATGTATTTTCAAGCGCGAGAACGAACGAAGGCTGAGCTCGAAGTTTTTCTAAAAACTATAAAAAGCAATCGTACATGCGACGAAAAAAGAAAAAACATATGTACTCTTTCGTGTGGACTTCAAAGTCGTTATATCTACAAAAAGTCACACTCATAGGGCTATTAGGCATTAGGTTTGATGGACAAAACAATATAAAAATCAACAAAAATGGTAAAAAGTAAATATATGTGGGTAAAAGGGCTTTTACCATATTCATTGTGATTTTGCCAAGAACTTTGCCCAAAAAAACTCTTTTTATCTCAAATTTCATTGCTTGATCGCAGGAGGCACAGGCGGTCATTTGGTGAATCGTCTCTGTCAACAAGGTAAGCTCTTGATCTTCTACCTTTTCCATGGTTTAGTTTTTGTTTTCATTGGCAAATTTCAAGGTTTTGGGTTTGTTTTAGGGCCAAAACTTGCACCCGAGCGTTCTCACAGGCTAGCCATATGGGACCTGCGAGAATGCATAATTCTCGCAGGTGACCTTAAGGGCACCTGCGAGAATCTCGCATTGTGCTAAAGGGGCACCTGCGAGGGCCGAGAAATGAAATTTCCACTTGATTTTTTCTCAATAAAAAATATGCCAAGGTTTGAAATGAGTTGCTGACTCTTCTCTTATGTTTGTTGTGCATGCATTTGACCGTCACGATGCTGGAGTGGTGAGAAAGAGAACATGAGGAGGAGGATGCCATTATTGGGAATGACCCAGGCACCGTTGCCACCCTCCGAGACTGTGGGCTCTTGAAATTCTTCCGAATTCTGGGCATGAGGGCCCAAATCAGGTTGTTGGAGTACTCGGTTCATATGTGGGATGTGGACCAGCAGTTGTTTCACGTGGGAGTCCACACCTTGACCCTAGATATCGAGGATATCTACTTTCCAACAGTGTTATCATAGCATGGGTACCACGCTAGCTTGACCGGTAGCCAAGGTGGCAAACTCCCTATGAGTGAGTATTGTTGCTAGTACTGTGTCCCAGAGGCGGAAAGAAGCAAAGGAAAGGTGGCTATTTGGGGAGTTCAATATTTGACCCTATGAACCATCTTGTTCACCATAGAACGCATGGACGGGAGCATAGCTCCTCACACGGCTCTCAAGAGATACTTCCAATATACCATAGAGTGCACAGAGCCGCAACTCTTCAACTGGTCGGATGTAGTTCTCCGTAGTATGAAGAGGAAATTGACTAAATGTAGGAAAGGTGACCCAAAGTAGTTCGGGTACGGATCACTTTTGGTGTCCTTCTTTCTTGAGAGGGTCCCCTTGCTGATATTACAGGTTGAGTGGTGTTTATCGGCCCCACAGGATCTGAGGATGCTGAGGTGGTGCAACCTCATGGCCCGACACGTAGTTGGGCCTATCATCAAATACAATGATTCATTCTTTGACTGGTTGCGACCACAGATGCTAATGGTTGATGACTACACCTACGCGAGATTGGACTTTCAAGGGGATCCAGATTTATCCCTACCTAAGGATGCTCAGTGGGGTGACCTAGGTAACATTTTTTTCTTTTAAATGTTTTTGTAATTTTTATCATATAAAATGTTTTTTATGTTTGTCCAAGAACTGATCAAAAATCTATTTTTTATGACACAGATGTGGGGCCATACCGACCTCCAGGAACATCTCCTATTCAGCGGCAAGGAGAGGCGGCTCCAGTGGCACGATGGGATGTCGAATACTATGAAGCAGTGGAGCAAAACTTGGAGGGGTTGACTGCTGACATTTCATACATGACTATCGGGGAGATCCCTCGGTGTTATTAGTGCCATACTGTGGGCGTGTCAAAGTCTATTGGTCGACTGCTTCATAGGGTGGCCCGGGAAGTTGTTTTTTATTGTGAGCGTCACCCATGACACTACTTTGTAGAAGCTATGAGCTTCAGATTTTGAAATTTTGGTCCTTGGACATAAACTTTTTGTAATTTTTTTTTATTGTTATATACATATATATGACTTCTACCGGCTTATCTTGTGTTGTGTGATACATGTGATGTGATTGGTTTATAAATGGCCCAAATGTCTGTCTAATACATAGTTAGTTAATGCATTAGTTAATGTATTTAGAAATATAGGAATATGCTGATACTCAATATAATCAAAATAACGTTGCAAGAGGAAAATTCGTAAATATACCTATAATAAAGTAGGAATTTGTAGACATTACTTAATTGTAGTACTACTAGCTGCGAATCGAGTCATACAACCAAGTGACGGATACCGAGCGAAATAGCATCAATCAACAATTCAATAATGATGCTATACTCTGTAATATTGTTGGTCGCACGACCGAGACACACACCTCGTAGAATGATAAGTTCGTTTGTAGGGGCGTAAATTGCCTAATAAGTAGAAGCAAGGTTCTGAGTACTACGGCTAGCCACATCAGTGAAGCCAATGTGGGGTAGCGAAGACTCCGACATATAGAAACCAAACACAACGTAACATAAGAAATCGAGGGTAGAGACCAGATAACGAAAAAGCATACTACAGTAACACACAAGAAGTATGATATAATAAAATACAAGTACTCATGCACAGGTGATCTTAGGCATAGTACTTCTTTAAGTACAACCCATTTCTGGGTTCGCTCAAAGGGATACCTTCGTAATCTACTAAATCGTAAGCTCCTTTCTCCAAAACTCGTCTAACGATATACGGTCCTCGCCACATAGCTTCAAATTTTCCAGACCTTAGCATATCCCAGTATTGTTCGTAAAGGAGAACCATATCACCTTTGGAGAGAACGCGAGGCTTGACATGTTTGTTGTATTGGGCTTTGACGCATTTCTTCTAGGCTTCTATGACTAAGGCGACGTCACGACGAGTTTTGTCTAATCGCATGAGATACAAGAGACGTTCTTCTTTGGCAGAAGTGTTTGGGAGGAGTTCGACGGCTAGTTTTAGGGAGGGTATCTCACATTCAATCAACAAGATGGCTTCTAGACCATAGACTAACCGGAATGGTGTAAACCCAGTAGCAGACTTAAGGGATGTACGGTAAGCCTACAATGTTGAAAACAACATTGTGTGCCAACTCGTTTTGTGAATCCTTATCATTCGTCGAAGCATGGTAATAAGGACTTTGTTAATTGCTTTGACTTGGCCATTGGCTTGCGGGTAATAGGGTGTTGATTTTTCATGGCGAAGACCCAACTTTTCAGTGCGTTCGAACATCATGAAGTTTCTAAAGTGGCTATCGTGATCGGTGACGATAGCCTGAGGAACACAAAAACGAGCTATGATGTGATTGAATATGAATAATGTTGCGGTCTTTCCGGTGTTTTCAAATGTTGGCATCGCCTCGGCCCATTTCGTAAAATAGTCTATGGCTACAATAATGTATGCATGCCCCCTGACCGAGTGAGGCTGACATGTCATGAAATCGATACCCATTTCGCAAAAGAACCGATGGAGACCATAGGGTGAAGAGGAGCGGGATGTGATCGTATTTTATGGTTGTAGGTCTGGCAAGCGTGGCATTTTTAGATGGCAATTATACAATCGTTAAATAAAGAAGGCCAAAAATACCCAGCTCGCAAGATCTTCTAGGCAATAGCATACCCAGACATATGACCACCACAGGCTCTAGAATGGAAGTCATTTAGGGCTTTCTCAGCTTCGTCAAATGTGAGCTAGTGTCAAAAAACTGAGTCAATCCCATGACAATAAAGAGTATCACCGAGGATAATATATTGACAGGCTTGGGAGCGTATTCGACGGTGGTCAGTACTAGACAAATTGGGCCGGAAAGTCTGGGTTTGGAGATATATGATGATATATCTGTACCAAATATCATCAGAACTAATTAGGAAAAGGGATTCATCAGGTAATGAATCGGTTGCTACATTTTCCGTCTCAGAGTAGGAAAAGTTGCATATCAACTCGGCAAACACTAAGGATTTCTTGCAGGTAGAAATTACCGTAGTCTTGCGAGAGAGGATATAGTGTCGGAAATGTTGAACTGCTTGGACGGCTGCCAAGGCAAGTTTTTTGACATGTAAATACTTGGTTTCAGTAGGTGTTAGACTTCGACTCAAGTAATAGATGGCATGTTTGTCATGACAATCATCCTCTTGGACGAGAACGATAGAAATGGTGTAATCCAAGGCTGCGAGGTAGAGGAAATAATCATGGCTATAATCCAGGGGGAAGAGAAGCTGAGTACATGTCAGGGACAATTTCAAAGCTTCAAAAGCGTTGTTGGCGATGGTATCCCATACAAACTCGGACCCCTTTTTGAGTAGTCGCGTAAATCCAAGAGTTAGCTCGACATAGTTCAGGATGAAACGACAAAGAAAGTTTGCTTTCCCTTGCAAACTTTGTAATTGGTGAAGTGAAGAAGGAGGAGGGAGATTGAGAATCGCCTCGACCTTCAAAGGATCTACCATGATCCCTTGATGTGAAACAATAAAGCCTAGAAGTCGGTCGGATTCTACGCAGAAAACACATTTTTGAGGGTTCAATAATATATGGTAAAACCAACATTGGAGGAAAATGGCTTGGAGGTGTATTGGATAATCGACATGGCGCATGGAATGAGCGGGTAAGTTATCAAGATAGGGTTGCACGATGTGCTTGATATCATGGAAGGTGTTAGACATAGGGCACTGGAAAGTTGCGCCAGCATTTTTTAGACCGAAAGGAAGTTTTCGATAGGAAAAAGTGCCCCAAGGAAAAATAAAAGCAGTTTTGTGTTGATCCTCGGGAACAATATTGATTTTATTATATCCACAGAAACCATCCATCAGAGAGAATATTTCCGACACAATCGTTGAAAATTTGGTCGACGAAGGGAGTAGGAAATTTGTCTTTAGGACATGCTTTGTTAATATCCCTATAATCAACGCACACGCGGATTGTGCCTTGTTTCTTGTCGATCAGGAAAAGATTGGAAACCCAGTCAGTGAGAGCCACCGTGTAAATAAAGTCGGCTTTGAGAAGTTTCTCGACTTCAATCTTGATAGCGGTCGCTTTACATGGGTGGACCGGAGAAAGGCATTGTCGGACGGGTTTAGGGTCTGGGTATGTCTTAATCTCATGTATCACAATGTCGGGTTCAATACCTGACATTTATTCATAGCTCCAGGTGAAGATGTCACAAAATTCTTTGAAAAGTGACTTGTAGGTGATGATTTCGTCAGGGGAACACGAAGCTCCGATATGCACATTTTCGACAATTCCAGGTTTTATGGATATGTCGAGGGGAATGGTGATTGAGATATTTCTTAAGTTCCCTTCGAAAAACACATCGTGTGTAGACTTGGGAATGGTGGAAATGATGACAACGGTCAACGGGGTCGAGATCCATTGGTAGCTCTCGATGGTGTGTTGTTCCAGAAAGAGGATGGAACGATGATGTCCATTGTCCCAGGGGGTGTCTTCCATAACATTTATAATCATTTCGTCTGTGGGAAAAATGACTCGGAAAGGATCTAGAGATAAATCACCAAGAGAGGGGGTAGAAGGAGTTGTCGATTGAATGGCCTGATAGGCGGATTCGACCAGACTCAAAGGCATTTCGTCGCCGTAACAAAGATGATCGTCGGGGTTGGGTACCATCCATGGGATGTGAGATGCAGGGGTTCCATGAATAGAGATGGAGATCATGTTGATTGAAGCGACAGACAAATGTGGAACATTGAGTGGTGGGATGGGGAAGGTACCCATTAACGAGGAGTCTTTAGGAAAACCCACACTGATGTTCTCATATCCAGGGGGGTTTTGGCAATGAATGGTACATTTTCAGTATGTGCATCTGAGTTAAAGAAGGTTAATTGGTTGACGGTAATTACCTTTCCTTGATGTGGAAAACGTACAACACAAAAAAGAGTAGACACAACTGCGCGCATGGAATCAATCCAGCTACGGCCAAGTAGAAGGTTGTAATTGAGAGGAGTGTCAAAGACTTCCACTTCAACTTGGACCATTTTCCCTTCTAATGTAATGGGCAACAAAGGGAGGACATGGTAAGGCTTAAAACCAGAGCCATTAAAGGCTTTGAGTGTGTTGTGGGATTCAGTCAAGGGAGGAGAGCCAATGGCTTTCCAGCAGGTAATAGACATGACATAGGTCGAGGCACCCTCGTCGATCATGGTTCTACAAAAGTTTTTGTCGGAGACAATAACTTGTATTTGGAATGCGAGTTGAGGGGGTAACCTTGGAATGTGATATTCCAAGTCAAAAAATATTAGATTCGTATCTATAGGGTCGATTCCACCGATAGATTTCAATAGTGCCTTCCATTGTATAGGACAACTTTGAAGGACTTCGAGGGCTGACATCGCGGATGGTGCTTGGGCCAGATCTTCAACAATGTTGTAGTTTTGGGCAGCACGGGAATGAGGATTGAAAGTCGATTTCCAAATGACGCCCTTTGGAGGAGGGCGAAGGACTGTGTCGAGGCTTGGTCGTTTGAGATGAAGAGGACCATTGGTAGGTGGAGTCGTAGGAGATGGTTGGACCAACGAAGGAGATATAGCATCAACCTTCTCTTTGGAGGAAGAATAATCTTTGGCTCGAGTGGTAAGTGTGATGTCATTTTGCTTTGAATCACCTGTACACATTAAGACATAGGATATATTGGAGGGGGACGGTTGGTCGTGAATGACCAATTGGGCCTATTGTTGAGAAGGGAAGGGTTGTGACAATACGACCGAAGTGGGTGGTTTCATGGTCCCTTGAAGGAACTTAGTAACCTCGGCTCGTCATGGACAATCCTTAGTGTAGTGATCATCACCACAGATAAGACAAGGGTAACAGGGTTTGCGCTTATCCCTATCGTCAACAAGTGGTGTTTTGGTTCTCTCTGATTTCGAATTATTTTTTTCCTCCTTATTCTTACCCTTTCCCTTTCTGGATTTTTTTTACCGGCGGGGGTAGATTGAACAACATTTACCTCAGAAGTTTTGCTGGTGGGAGGGGTAGGAGACAGAGCATTTTGAACATTAGAAGAAATGGGTTTGGGATTGTTGCTAGAGGTTTGAACGGACTACGGTTGGGCATGGAAAGTGCCAATCACACCGTCGGACACATGAGAAGTAGAAGGAGTAGTTGAAGTGGCGGAAGTAGAAGGATGAGGTGCATCTGGGAGTAAATCATAAAGAGTACCTGTTTGTGAGTAAACGAGGTCAAGGTATTGAGCGCGACTAATGGCCTATTATTCTATGACAACTCCACCCATGGTGATGTCACGACTGATGTCGTTCACAAATGATTTCATGAACCATTCTGCCAACAACTGATCAGGAAGTTCGAGTTTGATGAGATGTCATCTCCGTCGCCATTCATGAATGTGATCGGAGATATGAATGGCTTTGGTTTGTTTGAAAGAACTCAAAATCTCGGTCTTTGTTTCATAGCAGATCGGTAACTGGTAGTGGGTGAGGAAATCCATAGCGAGGGTGTTGAAGTCAGCGAAGAAACCTCGTGGTAATTATATATACCACTTCGCGATAGAACCCGTGAGAGTTCTTTGAAAAATGCGTAAACAAATAGAGTCATCCATCAAGGAGTTGGATGAGAACCAAAGGTGAAAAGTCATTACATGATTGTTTGGGTCCTCTCTCGCTTTGCCATCGAATTTAGGGATGTCAGATGGTAGTTTGGTCGGTATAGCAGCCCATTAGGGAGAGTGACTGATCGGATCATTTAAAATCCTCGACAGATCTAGGAGGTCTAGGGTGGCTAAGAAAGGTAACTGTCTGTTCACATGCGGGTACTAGTGACTTTGGGGAGGGAGTCCCGTCGGCAAACCAGTGGGACCATAAGCAGTCTGCATATAATGCGAGGATCCGGGCAGATTCGGTGGTTGTTGTGGAGGCAAGTAACTCATAGGGTTGTATCCTTGAATGGGGGTGTGGGGTTGAGCAGTCAAGCCCCAGATAGGATTAGAAGTACCTGGATAGGGCTGGCCTGTACTAGGGGGTATGAAAGAGCTAGTCGGAAGTTGTTTCCCCCCAGTCGATTAAGGATTATGTTGGATCAGATGGTTCCAATACTAGGCCAAGGATGGAGGTATGTTTTGTCCATAGTGTGGGGTCGGTGGGGGTTGTCCTCTAATCAGGGGTTGTGTTCTAATCGGGGGTTGTGTTCCAATTGGGATTTTCCCTGCAAGGGGGGGTTGAGTTAGGCCTCCTTGGTGATATTCTCCACCAACAGGAATCTGGAAATTTGGTGTGAACGACGAAATGGTGCCACTAGGATCAGTGCCTCCAATAGAGGATGGAAAAGGTCCTCTGAAAAGGGGTAGAAGAAGTGTTGGAATGAAACTGGGAGGATGGTGCCTAGAAGGGGTGGAAATTCCAGGAGTCCCGGAGGAAATCTACGTATGAGAGGGAATAGAGGCATTCAACGCATGGTATTTAGGTGGAAGCGTCGGGTTGAATATGGGAGAAAGAGGTGTGCCAATGGGGGCTTAGCTAGCCACGGTAATCCCGGTGTGAAGATTCGTAGAATATGTGTAATGGACCATTTGTAAAGGGAGAGTCAAGATGTGGTCAGCTCACGGAGCTTCTGTACCAGGAAAATAATAAGCAGTAGTAAAAGGTATTACATCTAGATCAGAGGTTTTCGGTAGCACAGGTGAGACGATGATATCAACTCCTGCTCCTGAGCCAAAGAGATCTCGTCTAAAAATGCCAGTAGCCCAAAAAGGATCTTGACCCTCAAGTCCTGGGAAAGGTCCAATCGGTGATCCAGAATATAGAACAACCAAGTCTTCGGAAGAATTCACTCGCATAATATGTCTCTCAGAGTCGGGATGAATTCTAAAGTCCTCTCGAGAATTGGTAATTCAGAACCGTTCTAGAGAGTTAGTTCTTTCCACCTGTGGAGTGGTGACGTCTTGGACTTCACTCTGTTGAGGCGAGCCCTCCGGTGAGTTAGTAGGCAAGGGTTGAGAACCTTCCAGATTTTCTGGGGGTAAGCCTTGCATTCTATGTGAACAATGTGGAGGGTCAATTGTGAACGAGTTAAAAACTGATGAAGGAAATTCTATGGTCAACTTGGGTAAACAAACAGCATGCGCTGGTAAAAAATCGAGGAAGAAAAACCAAGAAAACGAGACCTAATTCCGAAGTCACTAGTTGGTGATGAAATCCAACGTCGCAACGACAAGACAAGAAGGGGCTGGGCTAGGGTGGAAAAGTTACATTGACGACGTTCTTAATGGAATTACACCTTGGTGCAAACTCCCACACATAATCGTGGTTATACCCTCCAAGGAGCCCGAGTGAGTTTGGCCAACGTCGATTCTAGGCACCTTGAAGACTTTCCCCTTCATAGTCACCTTGTGTAAGACCCTAAGAATATAGGCCACTAAGGTTACCACCAACAACACTAAAGCCTGGGGGGACAGTCAATAGTCCGATCCACACAGAAGGGCAGGGTATCTAGCTCGAAATCATCTTGAGAGGCTTCCACTCATCATTGTGGGTATACCTTCAAGTGACCCTCGTAATACGTGCAATCTCTACACCGATATCAACAAAGCAGGGTGAGTAACTCTGTCAATATCAATGTGACCTCGGGTTTGACCCTTGTGTGAGAAGGGATTCCCAGGACAAAATGTTGCAAATGGAATTTGACACTTCTTACCACAAGATGCTATTGTGTGTTTTGTGCTTTGGAGAGTGTATCTCTCTGCCTATTCCAAAGCTCTAACCTAGCTAATGTTGGTGTAATAGAGTCCTAGAAAATACTTACTAGTTAAATTTTAAAAATTGCACAATATTATTATAGGCTGTTGTTACTCAAAGGATATGGAAATGAAACCGATGTTGTATGAAACTGTGACCCAACAATGCATAGATAAGAATGAAAGATATCAATTTTTGTTCGATGAATCCTATTTATAGGAGGGAAAGAGGAGTTTTCTGGAACAATCTTGAACTATGATATACAATATTCTTTGAAATGCAATATCAACGAATCACGAACAATGCCAATTCTCTATTTGTTATATTTCAACAATTGAACGCCAATATTTTCAAAATAAAAAATTCCTTTTAAAAAGAAAAATGTTTTTTAATTTTCAATAGAAACCACACAACATTGGTGGAACTAAGGAGAACCAACAACTAATGAAAAGCAATATACAACAAAACCCAAACCGATCTTTCAATGAAGACAAAAATAACAAGTAGACAAGCCTAGTCTTTTCAAATGCATAAGGGAAACCAATTTCCAAGTAATGAGCAAATAAGAAAGACGATTAATCTCAACTTTTAAACCGATCATCGGCTCCCAACCAAACAAGCACTCAGATTTCAGAACCAGAGATTATATCCTTGTTAAGAAAAGGTCAAGAGATAACAATTGAGAAAAAATGAACAAGAAGAGATTTCAATTTCCGAAGACTAATCATTCACAAAATCCGAAGTCAAGAAACAATCAATCACTGGCAAAATAAGTTCTTTTCAAACGCACATACAAATCTGGGCATCTGAGCATACAAAAAACCTTAATCCCAAAATTTTGCAAATGGGTTCGCAGGAAAGTAGTGGTGTACAGTGAGAGAATAAATCAATCTCGCAGGTTGGCCACAAGCAGAGTGTGAGAGGTTCGCACTGGATTGAAAAGCAGGGTGAGAACTCTAGGGATTCTCGCGAGCTACAGGAGGGTTCAGTGCGAGAATGCCTGAAACTAAGCAAAACTTGGAAAAAAGACAAACAAATTTAAGGAACCTCTGGACCTAGAGAGTCTGTCAAGGTCTCCTCAAGACTCAGAGATTGATAGAAATGAAAAGATGGTAAGGTAAGAGCAAATGGCCAAGGAAAAACACCAAAAACCACTAAAAAATGGGTTGCATCCCCAGTGGAGTCGCCAATTTTGTTATCAGACTAATCGGTAGGTGAGGACACTAACAAATCTCCCTAGATCCACCTAGATCTAGAACAAAATAGGATAGGACATGACTCTTTCCCTAAGTTATAATCATTGAATCTACTAATAGGAAGGAGTAAGTGACATACCTTTATATCACTTCCTTAAGTCTCTATTGTTCCCGCTTCGCTCCAGTGCTCTCGTGAAGTCAAGTCCAAGATGACACAAACCAACCAAAGTGAAGATAGCAAAGTATATATTCAATGTCAACTTATGCATATGATCAAGGGATTACACAATAAAGTAAGAGTGACTTTATGGGAAAGGGACATGCCACTGTATCATATTAATTGAAAGTAGAAGATACAACTTGATCGCCTTGATGTTGCAAGCTTCCTTTCAATGACCCTTGGTTCCAACACACACACTTTCTCTGTACTTGCATGAAGAAAATCCAATTCCTCTTGATAGACTAACTAGAGTCTTCAAGCTTCTGTCCAAACAGGGTTCTTCACACAATTCTTTCACCAATTATTCATTCAATCTTGCTTAACCTTTTCCATGAGAAACCTTTCAATATATAGGAGAAGGAGAGATGGTTACATGGATGAGGATTATCCCATCAAATCTGAGAAGTCAGTAAAATGAAAACCATACGAATGCCAACTCATTTTCTAGAAGATTCTCTTCTAGAACCCTCAAGACCTCTTCTCTTTTCCAAGTTTAAAAACAGGTTCACACCTTGTGTATGGAGCAGACTACGAGAAGTTCACACCCTAAGTGAAGGTGGCCTACGAGAATGAGGGATTATCGCACCCTAGGCCATAGGCAACCTGCGAACTCACTTTAAAAATATGTTTTTTGGAAGGAGACATGAGTCACTTTTCTCAGGCAAAAAGTCCTTGTTGCGAGCCTGAATACACCATTGTCAAGACACCACCAGAGTGACCAAAATCATGTGTAACAGTCCTTCAATGGATTGAGGAGGTGAGGTGAAACTCATGATAAAACTAAAATAGAGACTTGGATTGACGAACCGTCGGTTATTGGATCTGGGTCACCGAATTTTAGATAATGGGGCCCTTCCAATGTCATTTTGTTTCCCCTGGACCAAATTGCCAACATGTCCATGAATGACTTGAGGAAGTGAGTTGCAACTCACAATAAAACTAATATCGATACTCGGATGGATGAACCATAAGTTCCATTGGATATGGGGCACTATATTTCAACTAGTGGGACCCCTCCACTTTCATTTTGTTTCCCAGAAAAGCATTTGTTGCAGGATCTTCGGGACTAGGGTTTTACTCAATGAGGCATAGTGCAAATTCTGAAGAAGAGGCTAATTTTCAAGAAAATTGTGTCGATTGATTATGGATAGTTTGGTCGCATGGGCCTTGGACAAAAATATGTGCGAGAGCTTATGAAACTCTGTTATGATGCTCAGTGTGGATTTTATTCCCTTGGACCAGATTGCCAACATGCCCTTGAATGGATTGAAGAGGCGAGTTGTAACTTGTGATAAAACTCAAAATGAGACTTGGATTGATGAATGGTAGGTTGCATTGGATATGGAGCATCAAGTTTCATCTAGTGGGGCCCCTCATCTATCATTTTGTTTCCTAGAAAAACATTTATCGCAAGATCTCCGGGACTTGGGTTTTTCTCAATGAGGAATAGTGAAAATTCTAAATAAGAGGTTGATTTTCAAGAACATCGTGTCAGGTGATTGTGGTTGCATGGGAATTAGTAAAATGATGTGTGGGAATTGGTAAAATTATGTGTTATAGATTATGAAACTCCATTATGCTTCTCAGTGTGGATTTTATTCCCCCGAACCAAATTGCCAACATGTCCCTGAATAGTTGGAGGAGGAAAGTTGCAACTTGCAATAAAAATCAAAGCTGGACTCGGATGGATGAACCGTTAGTTTCATTGAATCTGGGGCACTAGTTTTTACTTAGTGGGGCCCCTCCACTCTCATTTTGTTTCCTAGAAACGCATTTGTTACAGGATATATGACACTAGAGTTTTGCTTAATGAGGCATAGTGAAAATTTTGAACAAGAGGTTGATTTCCAAGAACAATGTGTCAGATGATCGTGGGTAGCATGGTCATGTGGTCCATGGACAAACATACATATGAGAGCTTGCAAAACTATGTTATATTTCTTGGTGTGTATTTTGTACCCCTGGACCAAATTGCCAACAATGTCCTTGAATGGATCGAGGAGGTGAGTTGCAACTCACGATAAAACTCAAACCATGACTTAGATGGATGAACTGCCAGTTGCATTGTAACTGGGACACTAGTTTTAAGCTAGTGCCCCCCCTCTACTATCATTTTGTTTCTTGCAAAAGTGTTTGTTGCAAGATATTTGGGACTAGGGTTTTGCGCAGTGAGGCATAGTACAAATTTTGAACTAGAGGTCGATTTTCAAGAACACAGTGTCGGGTGATTATGGGTAGTGTGGTCACATGGGCCTTGGAAAAATAGACATGTGAGAGATTATGAAACTCCGTTATGCTACTCAATGTGGATTTTATGCCCCTAAACCAAATTTCCAACATGTATTTGAATGGCTTGAGGAGGCAAGCTGAAACTCACAATAAAAATCAAATGAACACTCAAATGGACAAACCATTGGCTGCAACTGGGTTTCAACTAGTGGGTCCCCTCCATTGTCATTCCATTTCCTAGAAAATAGTTTGTTGTAGGATGTCCTGGACTAGGGTTTGACTCAATATTTATTACATATGTTTGAAAATTTAATACCTTGTAAGGATAGACAAGGAAAGTCATGGCATGTCATGCAAAGTCAAGGAAATGTAAGACATGGCATGGAAAGGAAAGGTAAGGAATGGCATGGAAAGGAAAGACAATGCAAGGAAAGGCATGGCATGGCATGGAAATTCAAGGCATGGCATGCCAAGTCAAGGCATGGCATGGAAAGACATGGCATGGCATGGCAAGGAAAGGAAATGCAAGGCATTGCATGACATGACATTGAAAGGAAATACATGGCATGGAAAGGCATCGCATGGCATGGTAGGGGAAGGAAATGAAAGGCATGGCATGGAAAAGAAAGGAAATGGAAGGCATGACATGACATGACATGACAAGGAAATCCATTGCATGGAAAGGTAAGGCATTGGATGGCATTCCATGGCATGGCATGAAAAGGAAAGGAATGACATGGCACATGGAAAGAAACGAAATGGAAAGGCAAGGAAATTCATGACAAGGAATGACAAGGCAATGCAAGGCATGTCATGGAAAGGAGCGACATGTCATGGCAAGGCATGGCATGGCATGTAAATGCATGGCATGGCATTGCAAGACATGGAATCACATGGAATCACATTGTAAGGTAAGGAAATGCATGTCATGGAAAGGCAAGGCATGGAAAGGAAAGGCAATGTAAGGCATGGCATGGAATGGAATGGAAAGACAATGGAATGCATGTTATGGAATGGCATGGGAAGGAATGGTATGGAAAGGAATGGCATGGAATGGAAAGGAAAAGAAATGCAAGGCATGGCATGGAAAGGCATGATAAGGCAAAACATGACAAGGTAATGCAAGGCATGACATGGCATGTCAAGGAAAGACAATGTAATGGATGGAATGGAATGACATGGCATGAAAAGGCAATGCATGGAATGGAATGGAAAGGTATGGCATGGCAAGGAAAGGCATGGAATGGCATGGAAAGGAAAGGAATGACATGATAAGGCATGGCATGGCATAGAAAGGAAAGTCATTGCATGGAAAGGCAAGGCATGACATGTCATGGCATGGAAAGGAATGGCATGAAAAGGAATGGAAAGACATGGAAATGCATGACAAGGCAAGACATGGCATGGAAAGGCAAGGCATGGCATGACAAGGAATGGAAAGGAATGGAAAGGCATGATAAGGTAAGGAAAGGAATCACATGGAAAGGCATGGCATGGCATGGAAAGAAAAGGCATGGCATGACATGGAAAGGATTGGCATGGAATGGAAAGGCATGACATGACATGGAATGGCATGGCATGGAAAGGAAAGGTGTGAAATGGTATGGAAAGGAAAGGAAATTCAAGGCATGTCATGGAACGTCATGGAAAGGCAAGGAAAGGCAAGGGATGACAATGCATGAAAAGGAAAGGCTAGGCATGGCATGGAATGGAAATTAAAGGCCTAAAAATAGATGGAAAGACATGGCATAGCATGGAAATTCATGACATGGTATGGCAAGGAAAGGAAAGGAAAGGCATGGCATAAACATATTTCCCCAACAACACATGTCATGGCATGACATGGAAAGATATGGAAAGGCATCAGGTGACAATGCATGGAAAGGAAAGGCAAAGAATGGTAAGGAAAAGCAAGGAATAGCTTGGAAAGGCATGGCATGACATGGAGAGGAAAGGAATGAGAAGGGATGGAAAGTCATGGCATGGAATGAAAATTCATGGAATGGCATGGCCAGGCAAGGCAAGGCATGACATAAACATAGTTCCCTACAACCAAAAAAGAACCACAACCAAGAATACCATAACATCCATAACATGAAGAAAAAATTTCAATCATTCATAAATTGTAAATGTGTGTTCAATTATTCCTTTTACATACCTATGGTAATTCACGTAGACCATCAGGATCACTTCTAATATTGATGGTATCTATTATCTTCTTGTGCTCAAAAAAGGTAGGAAGTATCATACCTTTGATGAGTTCTTACTCGGAATTATTTGCAGTTGGAGGTTTGTGCCAACAACCAAGTTTTTAAAGTGGTACAAAGCTCCACCTGGTCTATATTCTTGAAATACATAACCACCTTTCTTCTGTGTTCTTTCATCTTGTGTGAGATATTCTCCTTTAATAACCATTGACCCAATAGGAAATTTTATCCCTTCGAAGTATGTTACTAAACAAATGAGGGTTTTATTTTCCTCTAAGAAACATACCAACCAATAATCAATGCCCCATTCATACCTATTTTTGCAACCACTACATATATTTTCCCCTAAAAAAATGGAGTTCCAACACGTGGTTCCACTAGATGAACCAAGCATAAACCATTGATTATAATTATTCAAATTTTATAGAAGGTTTCACCAAACCTGACAGTATAAGATCTAAGATGTGATCATAATCGACTGAAATATTTGATTGGTCCTCCTCCAAATGGGATAATTCCATAGTTATATGTGGACCAATGGGGAGTGATACACGATCACATCTATAAACTCAGTTTGTTGATTCACAATCATCCCATTCATTACTACTACATGGACCATAGAAGCAAGAGATTTTTATCGTCCATATTTCAACTATTCCATCGTTTGATATTCGAACTGAATGGAATCCATGCATGCACTAGATTGTTTTACATTCATACCATTGTGATCGAGCTACATCAACCACCTCCAAAAAATATCTATGTACATGTCCTTTCTTGTGTGAATTGTCTTCATGATTTCTTGTTCCCTCTCCCATTATTGAAGAACACCATTAAATAACGGTTTTCTCATATCTAATGAGGGAAGTACTTGTGAACTTCATTTATTTCATGTATAACACTCTTTTTATGCATGTGTCTTCTCCATCATGCTCCCCTTTATCATGATCAAACTTGAAATAATTCCAAATGTGTGGTACCTTGAGTTTTTTGTGCAACATACACAACCATAGAAATACATGATCATTTTTGAACTGGCCTATGCAACCATCTTACCAAATATAATGTTGATGTGTATGTGTGTTCTTCTCGTTAAGGTGGTTTTAAAAAAATTGTAATAAATTTTGTACGTAAGCTAATTCATGGCACCAATCATCACTTATGTATAAGTGATACTCCTTTAATATAGATTTATTTTGTTTGTTACTATTCGTCCCATGCCTGTATGTGAAATGGACCATTATGTTGACCTACTCTGAGTGATAATATTAGCTTTGAACCTCATTTTGCGATTGAAGGGTGTAGATCTTAGAAAAATCAACCATTGATAAGATAGTACCAACTCGAAATGTATCTTTTCATATTCTAAAATGCTCATCTTTCCATCGAGCCATATGGACATGTTGAACATATTGTCGTGTATTTTCAATGAAGTCCTTCATGAAGTCACATACTCGTACCTAGGAATTCAACAATTATATTTTTTTTCTTTCCTTCCCTCCATCAATATCATATACAACATATTTGAACCTTTGCAAAGAAACCTCCTTCTTCCCCAATTCATCCTCATCGCTTATATAGATCCACTCGATCAGTAATTTCATTCTACCGCACCTAGGGAGTGTCCCATATAAGAAAGTTTTTTGATAAAATGTACAACCCTATGGCCTTGTACACAAGATGTTGTGAATAAAGTCTCTAAATGACGATGAAGACAATATAAATGAGCATTTCTGCAACAGGGTGTTATGCAAAACACAATGTGTGTGTGTGTGTGTGTGTGTGTGTGTGTGTGTGTCTCATAATAATAACCATACTCATTGTGATATCACCATGTGTTATGAATTATGTTTATTAGAACATAGAAGGGCTTACATTTATGGAAAGATCTTTTTCCCAAGTTAATTGCACTATGTATTGTCCTGAATCTCTCATACAATTATGTCTTCATAATGTCAAGAAATTGTTTAGTACGGGTTCACCGTCCCTAGATACCCTTCTCAATTTTAGCACATCTTTTTGGTCGGAAGAAGGCCTAATGTTCTCATTCCAGAAATAATGCATTATTCCCTTAACTGCTCCAATTAAATTCATGTCAGAATGAGGTATCCTACCATAGAAAGCCCACATATATGTTGGGCCACACGTGTCGAGGATATCTCATCTATGAAAATACTTTCTAATGGTTTTTTATATTTCATTTCATGATATGAGAGGTTTGTTGTAGAAAATGATCTTTTCTTGTGATCTTGCTAACAGTTGATTGTGATAAGACACACCGGGTTTTATTGCAGTCTTTAGAACGAGATTTCTTACCAATTCTTTGGAAATCATCTACAAGGTTTCTAACAATATCATGACTTGTTTCTAAACTTTTGACTATTTTAATGCCTAAAATTCTCCTAACAACGATCAAACTTTTATATTTTAACAAAGCCTAAAATAATTGACATTCAACGACATCGGATTTTGGTTCTAAATATTCCTTAATGATTTTATAATAACGATAATGAATAGTATGGTTAGGTAACTTACCTTCAAGTGATTCTAGACTACTTTCATCCACTTGAATACGTTTAGGATATCTTCTCTGCACACTGCTCAATATAGGTAGGCATGATGAACCCCTATTGTGGAAGTCTTGATCTCAATGATGAGATTTTTGTGGTGAGGGTTGTTTTTTGAAGTGTTCAGAAAAACCACACTGTTTTCATAGGATTGTTGATGTTTTGGATCCATCTTCAAGAAAGAAGCCTGGTTTAAAAAGGATGAGATGAGATTATTATAAATACTTAAGAGAAAGGTAAACCTATGGGTTGACTAGATATAACCCTAGTTGAATCTTAACCTTCCTATTGTGGATTTAACAATGTTGCATTTCTTTCCCCTCCAATCATTGGAGGATCAAATCTAGGAGGAGAGTGGACACAAGATTGACTAGTTTCTATAACATCTTACTGTCCAACAAGATTTTTCACCACAAGAAATTCTTCACCACAATGATTTGCTCCAATTTCTCTTGAATTTCATCAAATGTATAATTAGCTCCAAGAAAATCCTCCATCATATGGTCATCCACAACAAGTTGTCTTGATGAGATACTACATGGATTGGTTAGTACTGAACTCCTGCGCTTTGCTTGTGGTGATGGAGGAGAAACAACAATGACATATATTCTGCTATAAATTGGATAGTTCTCTTCTATAAGAATATGCTTTAACATACATAACTTTTCCTTTTCTCTTTATTCTTCTACCTTTTCGATGGGTTTTTCTTTCTTTCAAGACATTATTTCTTGAATCCATCGATTCCTCATGTTTAAAGAGAAAAATTATTTTCCAAGCACCCCACCACAAAGTTTTCTTGGTATTACACAAGAAGGAACAACTAACAATTCAAATCCCAAGTGGACAAATTTTTATTTGTATTACAAAAGAAGACACAACTAATAATTCCAATTCCAATTGGAAAAACATTTCTTGCTATTACACAAGAAGATACAAGTAACAATTCCAATTCTGATTGGGTAAACTTTTCTTGGTGTTACACAACTAAAAATTCCAATTCGACAATTTTTTCTTGGTATTACACAAGAAGACACAACTAACAATTCCAATTGGACAAATGTGTCTTGGTATTACATAATATGACACAACTAATAGTTTCAATTGGACAAATGTGTCTTCCAATTCCAAAAAGACACAACCAACAATTCCAATTCCACTTGGACGAATTTATCTTACAATTCTTCCCACAATTATCTTGAAATAACACAAAATTGTCTATGAATTAAACAAAAAGACAAAAAAAAAACTTGTCTATTCCTACTATTTTTCCATGCAGATGTTGAAAATATCAGGCTTGAAATAGATGAGGTAGAGGAGTGTGCTTGGCACATAAAAATTCTGAGTAGGAACAAACATGTGTTCCTAAATTGCTTGTGCACTAAAGTGTGTGCATGTTATAGGAACATGGATGCGTTCCTACTAGGCAGTGATGAGTGCAAAATCACAAGGCTTGGCAGTCACAAAAGGGCATGTGCATTCTTTATGCAACAGATATAACATTTATTATAGACCTCGGATTCACTTATGTGATTACGGCGTGATCTTTAGAAGAAACTGGAGTTAAAGGAAAGAAACATAATTATGCCATGCAATGGTTAGATATGTCTTCTGGACATGATTGATTTTTAGGAAAATAAATTTTTATTATGATAATGACTTGAGTCATTTGAATATTCCTGAATTATATTAATACGCGTGGGATTCTGGAGATCATCAATTATATTAACTTATTTCTTCGATTTTGTTCTTTGTTGGTTATCATATTATATTCTAAATAAAAAACATGTAACCCACATATTTTACTATTTTGTATCAACGGAATAGCTAACCCTCTCTCGTATCAACAATTTTCTTGTGTAACACACTCTTTTTAGTGTTGGTATTGCGCATATCGAGTTTTCCTTCAATTTGATACAATAAATTCTTGATAAAAAATTTCAGATATCATCATGCTGGTATTCATTTTCAATTTTTCCTTATAGTTTTGAAGATTCTAAGTTTTATGTTTAATTTAAATCTTGGAACCAACCTTACGTTGAATTTCAAATCAATATCCTCCTTAGTTAATATAGAATTCTCTTTAATTGCACGATTATGAATTTATATACTAATAGATTAAAAATCTCATATTAATCGACTTGCATAATTACCTGATTGTTATTCTGAGGAGATTCAATGACTCTATTCAACGAGAACCGGGGTCCATTATGATGGATTCCTACGCACTAAATCGATACTATCGAACGATTTGTATGAGATACTATTTATGCATTAGGATTAAATGAAATCTTTTTACAATTTAAAATAGATACATTGAATTTAGGATTATGTTGAGATTCTGATAATAAAGTTGTTGATAAATTAATGTTTTATAATAAAATTGGTAGCGTTAATTTCCCTTAAGGTGTGATTTAATATCCGTTAGGACTTCTCTTTTGTGGCTAGCATTCCTTAAAATTTACAAATAGAATAGGTAACACAACCTAGTGTAAGTATAATGGTAGTTAGTTCAGGATTTTTCAGTTGTATTATCTTCACTCTCTTTATTAGATAGTTTCCTTGGTATTTTGTGAGACAAAGGAAAACAAGGGTTAAAATAAAGATATCTTATGCAAGTATTACTTAGGAGAGTAAACAATTTTTGTCTTGATGATTAATATTAAGAAGATAGGAAAAATAGTTGCAGATGACTTAAAGTTAATTGATTTATTAATTGAGTTTTAATATGATATAAAACACATTGAAAATATCTATGACTAT
The DNA here is from genome assembly GCA_009831015.1 of Picea engelmannii. Classification (NCBI taxonomy): domain Eukaryota; kingdom Viridiplantae; phylum Streptophyta; class Pinopsida; order Pinales; family Pinaceae; genus Picea; species Picea engelmannii. The sequence goes on from ML778674.1 coordinate 991,939, forward strand.
CTTGACTAATGTTATAATTAGCTTATCCCTAGTAATTATTAATTTTGTAAATAGGGTTGTTACATAYAGGTTGTAAAATACCTTCCAGATGTTGGTGTTCCTCTTTTACCTGTTGACAATCTAAACATTTAAATAAGTATTCGTTGTTTCATATTTCATATTAGGTCAATAAAATGGTTTTCTTAGAGCTATTATCATTTTTTGGTATCCTGGATGACCGTAATGGGGATTTTTATGCATCTCATTGAACAGAATTAGGTATATACAACCTTTTTTTGAACCTTAATTATTCATTCTTGTCAATGTTGAAATATATACTATTCAAATTTCCCTCATTTTTCTACAACTGATCTATTGTTTTGATGTATTCTACATCATTTATTATTGTAGATTTAATTTTTTTCTCGATGTCATTTTATGCTTTGCTGATAATTACTTCATATAACTCATTAGTTCTCTGAATTAGTGCATCTGCGAATTTATTTTCCTTTACCTTGATGTGTCATACCTCAAAATCGAACTCGCTTAGAAAGGCTAAACACCTCGCCTGTCTTGCATTCAGATCCTATTTATTGAACAAGTGTTTCACACCACTGTTATTTGTTAGTAATAGAAATTTTCTTCCCATTAAATAATGCTGCCACATTTTTAATGCATGAATTACAACGATTAATTCCAGATCATGAGTTACATAGTTTCTTTCATGTTCCTTTAATTTGTGTGATTCATAACAAATGACATGTCCATCTTGTTTTAGTACTCCTCCTAATCCTTCTTTACTTGCATACACACAAACTGCAAAATATTTATAAGGATCGGCCAATTTAAGACTTGGTGTTGTAGTTAGTAAACCTTTCAATTTATCAAAATTGTCCTAGCAATTTTTAGACCAAATAAATTTGTCCCCTTTTTTCTAGAATGATGGAATAGGATAGAAGATTTTTGAAAACCCTTGGATAAACCTCCAGTAATAACCGGTGATCCCCATGAATGATCATATGTCGGCTACGTCTTAAGGAATAGGCCATTCCATAATTGCTTTAATATTTTCAGGGTTTACTACAATATCGTCCTCCAATATCACATGTCCTAAATATTGTATCTTTCTTTGATATAAATTGCATTTATCAAACTTAGCATACAATTTTTTCTCTCTTAGAGTCTACAATACTATTTTCAAATGATGTTCATGTTCTTCTTCAGGTTTTGAATAGATTAATATATCATCGATAAAAATCAATACAAATTTATCTAAGTACTGGTTGAATATATTGTTAATCAAAGACATAAAAGTTGTTGGTTTGTTAGTAAGCCCAAATCAAATCACTATAAATTTGTAATGTCCATAACGTGTTCTAATGTTTTTTTATTCACGTGTTCGTCTTTTATCCTGATTTGGTGATAACAAAATCTCAAGTCTAGTATAGAGAATATTTTTTCTCCTCCAACCTGGTCAAATAGATCATTGATCCTAGGTAGAGGGTATTTGTTTCTAATCATCATTTTATTCAACTGATGATAGTCAATACATAATATTAGCGTTCCATATTTATTTTTGACAATAATATTGGTGCTCCCTAGGGAGAAACACTTGTTCTGATGTATTATTTATCTAACAGTTCCTCTAATTGAATTTTTAATTATGTTAACTTAGGAACACTCATCTTGTAAGGTGCCTTTGATACTGGTGCAGATCCAGGTAGTAGATCGATAGAGAAATCTATTTCTCTCCTTAGGGGTAATTATGGTATCTCTTCCATGAATACATCCTTAAATCCTTGAAGGAATGCAAATTAGTACAAACTTGGTTTGCCTTCTCTCTCTAGCTGATTTGTCACTTGAATAGAATATATTTTTCAACATTTGCTAATACACTTTTTGAATTGCATTGATGATATTTGTCTAACATAAATTGGTTTTCTAATTCCTTGTATTGTTCTTGATATTATGTTTTTATCCTTGTATACAAATGATTTTTCATAACATTCCAGTATCACTTTGTTCTTTTCTAACCATTCCTTTCCAATAAGTATGTCATTTTCAGGAAATGAAAGACACTTCCACACTAATCAGAATAGAAGAATAATTTAATCAAGAATCCAAATTATGGAAGCAATCACACAGTACACCAAGATTTTACTTTGGAAACCATTAACCGGGAAAACCAACATTCCTTTGAATGTTATACTCTATTGTTGTCTTATTCAATCAAAATAAAAGGTTACATGTCTAACCTTGGTCTATAACTAAGACAAAATCGACATCATACCCTCTTGCACACGAAAGAAGAAACATGTAGCTAATTCAACTTACATATGCATGACGAGTAACCTACACTTACACATGCATTAACCTGCAAAAGTGAATTCTACGATTACCTTAGAACAACATCCTTTACGGCCTTACAACATGCCTCTTTATAGGCTTTAAAAYAGGAAAAACCCTAAACATTGGCACCCAAAAATAGTTACAAATCCATGCATATCAATGGCTACAAATCTCCTAAATCCCAAGATTTTGTTACAGTTGACTCCAAGTCATGTTTACCAATCGACTACTAGTTGACCTTCATACGGTCTCTAGTTGGTCAACTTATGCATGCACTTTGACCTCTTGTCGATTGACTTACCGTTGATATCTTCGACTTCGAATTTACCCGGTTAAATCCCTCAACCTTTGACTTGTTGTCGATCCACTTCAACTTTGACCTATTGTCGATCCACCTTGACCTTCTACTTGTTGTCGATCCACCTCAACTTCGAACGTCGGTCGATTCACCTCAACTAGAATTTCATTGCAAATAATATAACAACCCAACATTTTCCCACTTGTTTTATTCTTTGCTGCAACAAGAGATTCCTGAAATTCCATTCATAAAAGAAAGGAAGCAATGCCCATTTCCTCTATTCACCAAGAGAACTTCACAACACTCACATAATTTTTCAATAATTTTGTTGTGTTTTCCAACATGTCTACTTTCTCTAGTAGCACCTTGTTACTTTCCACCTTGTCTCTTACGAAATGGTATTGTACATCAATATGCTTAGTCTTTGAATGATAAGTAGGGTTATTTGCTAGAAATATTTTGKTTTGGCTATTGTAACTTACCTTCATACTTCTCTTCTCAAACCTAATTCCTGAAAAAAACTTTGAAGCCATATCTCTTCTTTGMTTCCATGAGTTTCTTCGATGTATTCAAATTATGTTGTTGACAAGGATACAACCGCTTATCGATTACTCATCCATCTTATTACTTCACCAAACATCTTCAAGACATATATTTTGATCGACCTCCGTCGATCCAAATCTCCAGCCTAGTCAGTGTCGACAAATCCATGTACACTTAATTTACCATTGTTGCCTCCAAGTTTTCCTTGGTAGCATATAGCATAGTCCTTAATGCCAGACAAATACCTAAATACTTTCTTGACAGCTGTAGAGTGCTCCTTTCCAGGTGTCGACATGTACCTATTCAACACTCCCACTACATGGAAAATGTCTGGTCAACTGAAAATCATCACATATATTAGACTACCAACCGCACTTGCATATGGAACATGTTGCATGTCCTCTATTTCCTCCTATGTATTTGGACACTGTTCAATAGTAAGTATTTCTCCCATAGGAATTGGCACCTTCACTATTTTTTCATCCTGCATGTTGAATCATTTAAAAACTATTTCATTATACTTCATCTGATTCAACCAGAGATTTATAAAGGCTCGATTTCTCTTAATATCCATTCCCAGAATGAATTTAGCTGCACCGAGTTCCTTCATGTCGAACTTGTAGGATATCTCCTTCTTCACCTCCTTTATTTCATCCATGTTGTTTTCAATCAACAACATGTCATCAAAATACAAAGCTACATATATGAAACACCCTCTTTCTTCCTTGGAATATATGTAGTGATCATCTTTGCTTCTCACAAATCCCAAACTCAGGATGTATGTGTCAAACATTTGGTACCAAATCCTTGGCAATTTCTTTAGACCATAAAGGGATCTTTTTAGTTTGCACACCAACTCTTTCTTACCCTTTACTACAAATACTTCAGGCTGTTTCATGTCTATTTATTCTTCCAGGTGCCCATGTAGGAACATTGTCTTTACATCCATATGTTCTATCTCCAGATCGAATGTTGTAGCCAGAGACATTAGTACTCTAATGGAAGTTAGTTTTTCAACAGGGGAAAAAATCTCACCAATGTTGACTCCCTCAACTTGGGAATATATTTTCATTGCCAGTCAAGATTTGAACTTATCGACTTGTCCTACGACATTCATTTTCTTCTTGAACACCCACTTGCTACCAACAAGATTTCTTCCACTAGGTAAATTGACTAAATCCCATGTCTCATTCTCGTACAAGGATTCCATCTCTTCAACCATGGATTTCTTCTAGAGATTACCCTCTTTCTAGTTGACTGCCTCACCTTCCGACTTGGGATCATCGTCGATGGTTGTTAACAGGAATGTGGAACAAAATTCGAGCAGACTCTACCTTTCGACTAGTTTTCTTACTCTTTATGACCTCCTTACAACCGGAGTCAGTTTTTCCACCTCTTCCTTAGATTCAATCGACTCATCTTAATCATATTCTTCATTCCTCAGTTCAAACCACATTGTATAAGGATTATTCTCAATCTGAAAAGATGCTTCAAGTTTAGACTTACCTCCAACTTCTTTGAAGACCACATCTTGACTGTACACTATTCTCCTTGATGCAAGATCCTAGAGCTTGTATCCTTTTATCCCTTCTTTAGATCTGATGAAAATAAATTTGACTGTCGTCTTGTCCATATTGCTCCTCTTTTCCTTGGGAACATGCAAAAATGCATCATAGCCAAATACTTTGAGGTGTGCCACAAAAGGATTCTTACCAGACCATACCTCATTTGGATTTGTGTTGACTAGCAATGACGAAGGATACATATTCACCAGATATATTACAGTCTCAATTTCCTCCACCCAGAATTCTTTTGTGAGCCCAACACCACTAGGCATACTCCTTTCCTTATCCATCAAAGTTATGTTCATTCTCTAGGAAAATCCATTTTTTTGTGAGGTATATGGAGTGGTATTTTGGTGTGCTATTCCACACTGCTTACAAAACTAATCAAAGTTCTTTCCACAAAATTCACCACCATTTTCATTTCTCAACACTTTAATCCTATTCTCTGTTTGGATTTCCACAAGAGATTTAAACTCCTTAAATATATCGAAAGCCTATGATTTATTCCTCAAGAAATATATCCATGTGTTTCTGGAAAAATCATTTATGAAGGAGACATAATAAAGGGATCCACCAAGTGAAGGAACTGTAACGGGGAAAAATACATCGTTATGCACCAGTTCTATAATCTCATTTTCCCTTGTCGCTCCAGATAGGAACCTCACCCGACTTTGTTTTCCATATATGAAATGTTTACAAAAGTTGACTTCTAGACCAAATTCAAGAAATCCTTCAACCATACCTTTTATTTTCATAGGTCAAAGTCCTTTTTGTCCAATGTGTCTCATCCTCTTGTGCCATATCTTGGTCGGGTCAATTTCATCATGTCTTGTCGAGTCGATTTGAATAAACTAAGCTCGAGTTGAGTCGATTTGTGTCAACATCAAGTTGATTCTAGGAGAAACAATACTCTTGCGTCCGGTCGAGTCGACATTACCTAATATCTTATGCAGGGTACCAATCTGAACTCCTTTCATTAAGACCATCGCACCTCTGACCATCTTGCATTAATCCTTCTAAAACAGAGTATGCACACATGAATCACTCATATTGTTGAAAGATATTAGATTTTATTCCCAACCCAGAATGTGTAGCACACCTGGAAGGGTTATTTTCCTCCCATCCTGTAGTGTCATTCGAACTCCTCCTATCTGACAATTCTGGTTGTTGATTCATTCCCCAAGAACACATTACCCCCATCATATATTTCACATTCACAGAACCATTCTTTATATGGTGTCGTATGATAAGATGATTTTGAGTCGGTCAACCAAACTTATTAATCTGACTTTGTACTGGTCGACGCCAAGTACACATAACCTCTCTTGTCTGAGGTCATATTTCTCTTAGTCAACTGCTTCTCGTTAGATCCATAACTGAATTCTCCTTCCTTCAAACTGTAGTCCTTTTTGTAATGTCCAGATTTACTGCATTTCTAGCATCTTCAACTCAACTTGATCGGGGATTTAGATATACCCTTCGACTTAAACTTTCTATTGGATAATCTTCCTTTATCTCTATCTATCGATCAACCTCTCACTACCAAATCATATTTGGTTGATCCTTCCATGTTCTTCCTTCTCATTTATTTCGACAGTAGAGAAGCAACCATGTCCTCTAGCGCTAGTGTGGTTGTATTATTCCAAATATCCATGACTAAGCTATCCCATGAATATGTGATGAAAACCCACACCCTCACCCCGTGTCCGCTGACCTCCCGGTCTAAGGATCATTTAAAACATGAGTCGAATCATCTCTGCGGGCCCTGCTGAACCCCAAAACACAAACAAAGGTCCTCAATTTTCCTTGCATAGGTCCAATACTAAGAACCTGCAGGTGCTCACACCAAGCCCCTTTGCCTCTGAAATTTGATTTTGGGATCTTAGTCCCTTTTTATCTAGCCAACTTCTCACGTGACCGAGGGTTGTGACCAGGTGCTAATCAATAGGTGCTAATTTGGGCTTCGTCCTTCGACAATTTCTTCTCTACTCCAACGCACAATCTTTTCAAAGTGTCAAAAGTCAGAAATCCACTTGCTTGCATGTATCAAATTGACGACCCTCAAGGTCTGAATGATGGACGGTCCTGATCTATTCCCTTCATGCTTCGACGATTTTCCCTTGAAAATTTTCAACAAACCTCCACAATCACTGAATTGGTGAACACGCCCAAAATTCAAATTGACATCTCTCAGGCCTCGAAAAATCAATGGTTTAGATTCCCCTTTACGAGCTTCGGGAGTTTTGATATCTATGCAACAAAACCCAACACCCTAGGAGTGTCGAATGCTAAAAATAGTGATTGGAGGGCTCTGGTGCCTTCACATATCAACGATCCACAATGCTTCGACACTCTGGATTCGGTGGATTTCGAAGCACCATGCCCCCAATTTTCCCAGAGTGATAACCTTTAGACTCCTCAATGTGATACCACACGTCCCTTTCCAACAGAAGGCTAGGATTGACTCTAGCCTTTGAGCTTTCGAGAGTCCACACAACAGTGTAGTCTACTTTCTCCAAAGTGTCGGAACTCTAGACTTCCGGATCCACTGCCACCTATCCTAGCTTAGATAAAAAACCCACAACACTTTGGGCCTCTGGGGTTCGAAGATTTTTTCATTACACCACACCCCAAATATCTCGGAGTATCTAACCTCTAGAGTGTTGGATCTCTCACCACATGTCCCTCGCAACAGACAACTAAGATCCTCTCTATTGTTTGGAGCTTCGACGACTCTCTGTCCCTGCACACTTCTCCTCACTTTCCTCCAGGTTGCTATGTATCTGGACTTCATAATGTGTTGCCACGTGTCCACTGATTTGAATGGCCTGGATGATCTCTATCCTTTGGGTCTCTGGGTACTCTCACTCTATGCACCTTGTTTCCTCCATAGTATCATACCTTCGAAGTACTATATCTGTTGACACCTATCCACTGAACTCAATGGTGGATATCTACTCATTGTTCTAAGCTTCAAAGAGCCTTGAAAAATCCTGCCACTATACTACCTTCCTTCTAGAGTGTTGACCTTCCAAACTCCAGGATATGATGACACGTGTCCTCCCACTTCAACTATGAGAATCTCCTTCGGGATTTTGGAAACTTCTCTCAAAAATTCTACACTTTCACAATCCTCTGGAGTACAATGCCTCTAGACTTAAGGATCTGCTAGCATGTGTCCCCTCTAATCAATGGTCCAGATTTAATCTGACTCTTGGGTCTTCGGAAATCTTAAACTTAAGTGATAAAGAAGCCTATGTACATTCAAAGTTCGAAGGAACCTCAGGGTTAAAACATGTGCTACTTACCTGGATCTGACGACTCGTGATCCTTGCTCTTATATCCAATGATTGGGATATGTTCTCCTCTTGCACGATCCTCCTTCGTTCTAGACTATGATATGACAGTCCATATTTCTTCCAACAGTTGACCCAACAACAGTTGTGGATTCTCCTCTCTATGACCATTATGCCTTTCTCCCAACAAAGGGATTCTTTGAAAATGTTCAAAGGCCTCAACCTTTGAGTCTTTCTCTGCGAGCTCTATTATTTTTCCTCTTCCTTCGTTCTTCGAAACGCTTCCCCTCCTAAGCTATGGACTTTGAAATAATTACGTTTTTCCCTTAGCTTGCACTATTTCCACTGTCTGAGACTTGGACTATCTCTGCCTTCTGCACTCCTTATAGGGTTTTGTGCGCAACTGTATTATCCCTCCTGAGCTTTGAACTTGCTCGGATCTCTAAGGATCTTGGACCTCTTCTCCCTTAACAAATCCCTCTTCCATCCTGGAAACGATGACATTCTTCCTCATCAACTACTCACCCTAATACTCACTAATTCTAATGAATTTTTTATACATGATCTTTCTACAAAAGAGGCGCTCCTCGAGCCTTCCCTCCAGCTACTCGCATTAAAGGAAATTAAATCCTATCAAATCTGAATCGGATATAAATCTAATTGCTGTCAACCATTAAAGGAGACACTACACATTACAATAATTCATCCTATCAATCATATGGCTCGGCCTTCCTTAACCTCCAAACATTTAATTACATTAAATTTCTAATTTTAAATTTTAAATTCAGGATGATATTTGGAAGGAATGGTGCTTCATTCTTTGCGATATTCTCTCATAGTGCACATATGTGTTAGCTTTCTCGCACTTGAATATATGAAGCGATGCTCCTACATCATACTCCCACGTTGACAAAAATCATGATCTCCCGTTCATAGTTCCCTTGTCGTTGAGGTTGAAATCCTCCAGGGTCCTAAATCTTTATGTGGAGTTTTCCATCCACTTATTTTCTACATTGTTGTTGTTGCCTTGCTATTGGAGGTTCTCCTCTATTCAAATTCCTCTTGTTGTTGATTTCCTATTATGTTGAATCCAACATCAACATTCTTATCTTCTCGGTCTCCTCGTCTAGTTGATCCACTAGCTGGCTCTTCTTTTGTATCCTACTATGTTGTATGTCCTCTTCTTCACATAAATCAATGCGCAGATATCCCCTTATCTCCCATGTTAATTCCACTTTTTGTAGAATTAACTTGACACTCTTCTAAAATTACACTGAGCTACTACTCAACCATATCCTATGACAACTCCTCTATTTCTCCTTGCGCTGGCGTAAATACAGCTTCATCCAGCTGCTCCTCAGGCTGGAATTATTCTCCACTATTCTTCACTACCGCATCCCTCTGGAATTCTTCTTTTGTTCCTAGATTGCTCAACCAATCCTCTAGAAACGTTAATTCTTTCTCCCACTGAGTGAGCATCGGATGTGAATTATCCTCTTCCTTCATCTCCTTGGCAGGTATCTACTTCTTCTCCTACTCCTCCTTCATGAAAGTCTTGGTTGGTTGTCTCTCCTTTGTTGCACCTTCAACATGTGCACTAGCCTCTACTAGGTTGCTTGGTAGGAATATTTTGATTCCTTCAATGATCAGAATGTACCTCTAATCCTCCTTTGTCATCACTCCTTGTTGATATTAACTCTCAACTGAGTCCATGAGACTTTCATACAATCTCACTTCTTCCTTACCCACCTGGGAATCAAAATTTTCTAACCTACCCTCCTAGTAGTCTGTGATATCTCTGCTTCATATCTCTCCATTGACCTCCTGGAAATCTACAATACCACCTCTTCCCACCTCGCAGTCTATGAGATCTATGCTTGATATCTCTTCCTCGTCACTCATGGTTTCTCCAATCTTTAGTTCACAAATGTAAATTTTCTTCTCCTCTGTGTCACTGAGATTTTCAGCATGCCTCAGCCACCTCCTCAACACCTGGCATTTCCTCTTGGAAATCAACTACTAGATAGGCCACTTTACTTTTCTCTTCAAGGGTCATGCATACCTCCATCTTCCTCTCACTTCCATTTTCATATTCAACATCAACCTGTTGAGGTATTCTCTATTCTCTTCAATCTCTTTACCTATTTATACGATGTTCATCTACACTTTTCTCACCTGATGGAGTTATTCTCCTTGACCTTGCTTATGGCCTTCAGTAGTCATTTTCCTTCTTCTGATTGAGTTAATTTATAGTTATGATACCACTTGATGAAAACCCCCACCCTCACCTGGGTTCTATTGACCTCCCGGTCTAAGGATCGTTTAAAACATGAGTCGAATTGGCTCTTCAAGCCCTGCTGAGCGCCAAAACACAAACACAACTCCTTAATTTTCCATATGCAGGTCCAATACTAAAAACCCACAGACACTCACACTAAGACCCTTTGCCTCTAAAATTTTATTTTGGGCCCTTAGCCCCTTTTTATCTGGCCAAATTCTCACGTGACCAAGGGTTCTAACTAGGTGTTAATCAATAGGTGCTAATTCGGGCTTCGCCCTTTGGCAATTTCTTCTCCACTCCAATGCACAATCTTTTCCAAGTGTCAAACGTTGGAAAAAAACTTTCAACCATGTATAAAATCGATGGTCCTCAATCTTCGACTGATGGATGGTCCTTATCTATTCCCTTCAGGCTTCATCAATTTTTCCTTGACATTTTCCCACAAACCTCCACAATCACTGAATCGACGAACATGCCCAAAAATCAAATCGACGGCTCATATCCCTCAACAAATCAACGGTTCAGATTCTCCTTTTCGGACTTCTGGAGTTTTGGCATCTACACAACACAAACCAACACCCACAGAGTGTCGAATGCCGAAACAATTGATCGAATGGCTTTGGTGCCTTCACAGATCAATGACCCACAATGCTTTGGCACTTCAGATTCGGTGGATTTCGAGGCACCATGCCCCAAATTCTCCTAGAGTGATAACCTCCAAACTCCTCGATCTGATGCCACATGTCCCTCTCCAACAGACACCTGGGATTGACTGCGACCTTCGGTCCTTCACGAGTCCCCACAACATTGCACTCGGCTTTCTTCGGAGTGTCAAACCTCTGTACTTCTGGAGCCACTGCCACCTGTCTTGCCTCAGATCAAAGGCCCACAACACTTTGGGCCTCCTCTCTTCAGATATTTTTCATCACACCACACCCCAGATATCCAAGAATGTGTATCCTCCAGAGTTTTGGATCTCCCACCATGTGTCTCTCACAATGGACGACTGAGATCTTCTCCATTGTTTGGAGCTTCGACGACTCTCTATCCCTACACACTTCTCCTCTCTTTCCTCCAAGGTGTTAAGTCTCCAGACTTAACAATTTGTTGCCACATGTCCACTACTTTGGATGGCCCAGATGAGCTCCGAACTTTGGCTCTTTGGTTGTTCTCACTCTATGCACCTTGTTTCCTCTAGAGTACTGTATATGTTGACACATGTCCAATGAAATCAATGGTGGAGATCTACTCATTATTTGGAGCTTCATAGAGACTTGAAAACTCCTTCCACTATAATACCTTCCTTCGAGAGTGCTAACCTTTCAGACTCTAGTTTCTGATGATACATATCCTCCTGCTTCAATGGTGATGATCTGCACCAGGACTTCAACAAATTATGTCCCCAATGCTCCACTTTCGCAATCCTATGGAGTACAATGCCTTCGGACTTAAGGATCCATTGATATGTGTCCCTTATAATCAATGGTCTAGATTTACTTTGGCTCTCGGGAATTTGGGAATCCTACACTTAAGTGATAAATAAACCTTTGGACCTCTAAAGTTATAAGGATCCTCAGGGTTAAAACACTCATTTCTTACCTGGATCCGATGACTCGTGATCCTCACTCCTAGATCCAATGACTGGGATCTGTTTTCATCTTGTGCGCTCCTCCTTCATTCTAGACTCTGAGCTAACGATCCATATTTCTTGTGACACATGATCCAACAAACGTTGTGGCTTCTCCTCTCTGCGACCATTACGCCTTTCTCCCAATGAAGGGATTCTTTGAAAAAGTTCAAAGGCCTCAACCTTTAGTCTTTCTCTATGAGCTCTAATATTTTTCCTCTTCTTGCGTTCTTTGAAATGCTTCCCCTCCTGAGCTCTAGACTTTTCAATAAGTTTGTTTTTCACTTAGATTGCACTATTTCCATAGCCCGAGACTTGGATTGTCTCTTCCTTTTTCACTCCTTGAAGGGTTCTGTTTGGAACTATTCTATCCCTCCCAAGCTTTGAAATTGCTCGAATATCTAGGGTCTCGACCGTTTTCTCCCTTAACAAATCCTTCTTCCCTCCTGGTAGCGAAGACGCTCTTCCTCCTGATATTTCGTGGGCTTGAAGCCACTCGACCTCTGGTGCACTCCTTACGCTCTCTTCTTGAATTTGAATAACACTTAACAAAGTGTTTCCCATGTGCACTCTTTGCACTCTGAGTTTCTAAAAGACTCAATATTAAAACTTTTTCCAAAAGTCTTCCTACGCACTCCTTGTGTTCTCTCGATGCACTCCTTGCAAAGCCATCAACCCTGCTGGGGGGGTAGCCCCCTGCACTCCCTCAAGTGGAGGGGTGTACATTCTTTCTGGGTCTAAATTCTTCATGGGGTATAAACACGGTTGAAAACAAAGACCTCTGAATCAGCAAGATAATCAAGCTCCACAACCAAAAATCTGCCACTTGGAGATTGATCTCAACAACTCCACCGTTGTTGTATCTGTTGGAGTATGAGCCTTCTTGGACTTGGAAAATTTCTCATATTCACCTTCATGCTTGAAGAGCAACTGAAAATGAGGAGGAACTCAGTTTCTCCCTAGTTACTCCCTTAGTTAACATGTCTGGAGGATTCTGGATAGTGTGTATCTTTTCCAACTTCAAATGTCCATCTTCCAAGACAGATCGTATGAAATTGTACCTAAGCTATATATGCTTAGTATTCAAATAGAAGGCTGAGTTATTTTCAATATGAATGACACTCGCAGGGTCACAATACAACTTGATATTCTCCTACTTCTTTTCCAATTCCTCCATAAACATATGAAACCAAATCATCTATTTACTAGCCTCTATAGCAGCAACATACTCTGCCTCTATTGTTGAAAGTGAAACAACCTTTTTCAGTTTCGAAATCCAACTTACTGTTGTTCTACCTATAGTAAAAACACACACTGTGGTGCTCCTCCTCCTATCTTTATCACCTACGATATCTGAATCAACATATCCCTGTAGAAAAGTGTTTGAACCTTCAAAACATAATGCATGAGTAGCAGTACCTCTCAAATACCTGAGAATCCACTTTATTACCTCCCAATATTCTTTACCTAGATTGTTCATATACCTACTCACAACTCCCACCGCATGTGCAATATCTGGTCTGGTGCAAACCATTGCATACTTCAAGCTGTCAACTATTGATTAATAAGGGACTCTGGACATGTATTATATCTTCTCATGTGTCTTGGGACACATTTCCTTAGTTAATTTGAAATGGTTGGCCAAAGGTGTACTAACCGGTTTTGCATTCTGCATTCTAAACCTCTCCAACACCTTCTCTATGTACTCACCCTGAGAGAATGTCAATTTGTGATTTTTCCTGTCTCTTGTTATTCTCATACCAAGGATTTTCTTTGCAGCACCCAAATCCTTCATTGAAAATGAATTACCTAATTTCCTCTTGAGCACATTTATATCTTGCATATTAGACCCTGCAACAAGCATGTCATCTACATACAATAGAAAGATAATATAACTTCCATTTTCTATTATAACCTCATTCTATCATAAACTTGTCAAAATTCAATTACCACTGCCTTGGATCTTGCTTTAGGCCATACAAGCTCTTGTTCAACATACATACCAAATTTTCCTTCCCTTTGACCCCATACCCCTGTGGTTGCTGCATATAAATCTCTTCCTCCAAATCCCCACGGATAAAAGTTGTTTTTACATCTAAGTGTTCAATATGCAAATCTTCTACTGCGAAAAGACTTAAAATAGTCCTAATTGAACTCATTTTAACAAAAGGAGAAAATATTTCATCAAAATATATACCTTTCTTTTATGCAAACCCCTTTACAACAAGTCTAGGCTTGTACCCGTTTTTTCCTCCATATTTTTCCTTCAACTTGTAAACTCATTTATTCTGCAATTCTCTTTTTCATGCAGGCAACTGAACCAAATCCCAAGTCTAGTTATTTACCAAGGAATTCATTTCCTCTTTTATTCCTTGCTCCCACTTCTTTTTAGTGTCTACCTGCATTTCCTCTTCATAACATTTTGGTTCACTAGAATCAGTCAACAATAAATAATACAATGAGGGAGAGTATCATTCGGGGGGTCTACTTAATATGGTCAATATTCTAACAACACTTGCATGAGTTTGAGGTACATGTTGCTCCTCTTGTCTTACATTTTTATTTTCTGGTTCCTTTGGAATTTCTTTTTCAGTGATCTTATCAAGCATTGTGTATTCTAGTTTTTATTTTTCCTGTTTCTTTCCCTGCAACTGATCTTTGTACATGACCTTCTCATTGAATATGGAATCTCTACTCCTAATGATTTTGTTATTTTCATAATCCCATAAGAGATAACCAAAACCATTAACACCTGTATCCAATAAATGTACACTTCTTTTATTTTGCCTCAAGATTTGTTCTATTTTCTTTATCAATATGGACAAATTCTTCACAATTGAAAGTCTTCAAAAAATAATAATTTACCTTTTTACCTGTCCATTCCTCCTCTGGATTTCTACCATCCAAAGAGCTTGAAGTTCCTCTGTTTATTACATAAAAAACAATATCTACATCATCTTCCCACAACTATAATGGAAAAGAAACATGCAATATCATACTCCTTTCACACTCCATGATTGTCTTGTTCATCCTTTCTGACACACCATTTTCTTGTGGTGTTACTGGAACTGTATTCTCTCTACGAATCACATGGTATGAACAGTAATAATCCAACTCCTTATGGAAATATTCACCTCCATTGCCTAATTTGAGACACTTCAACCTTTTTCCTGTCTCATTCTCAACCAAAGCTTTCCATTTCTTAAATGCATCAAAAACATCATATTTTTTGTCGAATGTAATAAGCCCAAGTTTTTCTAGTTACATCATCAATAAAAGGAACATAATAACAAGAGCCACCAAAATATGATACTTGAGTTGGTCCCCATACATCTATGATGCATCCCCCTAATCCCTTATGCGGCCTCTTGGTCAAAGGATCTCTGATTCTTGAGTCTGATGACTCTCTGAAACCTTAATGGTTTCCTTCTCTATCAAGATAGAGGCCCTTTCGACTTCTTGGTGTAGGTATGATAGAACCCACAACCTTCCCTTTTTATCTGCTACGAAATCTCAGAGTGTTGAGCGATAGCTCCTTTTCAGATAGGCCCTCTCTTGAATTGACCTTGGGCGATGACTGCGTGATTGCGGGCGCACCCACAAGCAGATTGGGGTTAAAATACTTTTGGGCCCTCAATTATCCTCAAGCTTCCATGTGTCCTTCTGACAAAACCATGGTTTGAATTGTAGCCTGCGCTCAATATTTTAAACTCCCTGCAACTCATGTTCCTACAATGCTACGGGATCATTGATCTTGCAATCTTGACTATAACATATGAATCGACGGTTCATATATGTGCCCTTCGAATCTATGAACTAGATATGCCCCTCCTTCAATCAACGGTTGCGATCTCCTTCTCAACTCCAGAATTTGGGGTTTTGAAATATCAAACCCAACTTTCTTTTGTACTCAAATCTTCCGGAACTCACAATCTGTTGACACATGTCCGGCTCGATCAACAGTTTTTCTCCCACTATGGATGTTTGACCTTTCAACTCATATTAATGGTCCTACGACCCTGTTCTTGATTGACGGTCAATATCTCCTCCGGGTCTCTGGACTTCTAAGATCTCAAATATCAAACTTCCTTTTCCCCAATGGCTTCTACCCAGAGTCTGTAATCCACTGACGTGTGTCCTCTTGATCTAACAATTGAGTATTACTTCAGGTATTTACCCAGAGCTCACAAAAGTGTGTCATGTCTCCTCGGAATCCAACGGCTATGAACCACTTTGGGACCTTACCCGGAGTTCACAGATTCACGCCATGTCTCCCTTAGATCTCACAGCCTAGATTTTACTTCGGGTCTTCGGGTCTCCGCACTTCAACAATATCGGTTCTCAAACTGAAAAACCCACTTCCACTTTCCCAGAGCTCACGATATGTTGACAAGTGTCCACCTATAGATTGATGGCTCTCACATCTTCAGCTCTGCGGGCTTCGGGTGTTTCAACACTTAGACCTTCTCCTTCCTCTGGATCCTCTGACCTATTGATGCATTTCCTCCTGGATCCAGCGGTCCAGATTTTCTCTGGCCCTGTAGCTTTCTGTGATTTAGAAATATCAAAGTTCAAACTCGCCTTCTCCCGGACTCATGGTATCTGACGACTCATATTTACTTGGGCGATTCGATGCTTGAATTTTACTCAGAACAATCTGATGAATCAGATTTCTTCCTGTGATCAGATGACTGAGATTCTACTTCGAGTTTCCAACTCTTCAGGCTCCACAAATCTCAGTTCTCAACTCTTGTGAGTTTTCTCTCTCCTATTTGTGCAAAGCGATAATGCTCGTGCACTTCATTCTGATCAAATGACTATTGATATTTTGCACAATGATCCAACGACCACCGTCACTCCTCTCTCCTAAGCTTCTGGTTCCTCTATGACTTAGAAGATTTTCCAAGTGTTCAAAGTCTTTGAACCTTTCCTCCTCCTAAGAGTCTGAATATCGACTCTCTCTGAGACTTTATGGAAAGTGCTATCCCTTCTGAGCTTTGTCCTTAAACAGATTTTGATTTCCCATGCACACCTTGCGTTATCGAGATTTCAATAACTCAGTTCGAAGGATTTATTAAAAAGAAATCCTTTTCGCCCACCTGGCGTTCTCTGTTCTGGGTTCTTCAATGCTTATTCTCTTCTCAATGTTGTGCACACCTTGCACCTGGTCTAAGTTTCCTTTGCTCTCTCTGAATTTCTCTGAGTCACTCCAAGACTCAGTCGACGCACTCGTTGTGTTCAATATGCACACCTTGCATACGGGTGTTAGAACAGAAACAATTGAAACTCATATCATTTTGTCACGAACTCATACACTCAACCTCTCGAACAATCATACATGAACAAAAATGAAAATAACCAAAACACACATAATATCACAGTCATTCAATCACCCTTTAAATGAACACAGTCCAATGATTTGGGACAATTATGTATATTCTATTCATTCATGAAAACAAATTACATAGTCTTTATTCTACTCTACTCTGCTCTACTGATCTCTTTGATCTCTATCTAATTCTTTCTACTATGTTTGTTCTATTACAATGCAACAAGAACTATCTAAGGACCTGTCTCCATGAACTCTCTCGTCCTGTCTGTAACCTATCTTATCAACTCATAGTGGTTACCTAATCTGTCCTATTACAATAACTAACATTTATTGCTAGATAAGAGTCAACACTCCATATCTGCAATCCCTTACAGTCCGTAAGACTTTAGAAACAAGTTAAATATTTAAGATGTTGTTTACAAAATATCTCAACAACCCGATTTAATTCTAATTTAATTTCCAATTTTAAACTCTGTCATTGCTGAGATGTCGTTACTTTGCCTCCACGCTTGTGTTTTGACTTTGAAGGCGATGCTCATGCATCATACTCCTCTATTTAAATTTTCCATGGACTCATGTCCATGAGCTCCTGCACTATCTTTCCATGCTTCAAAATATCAAGTTTTGTAACCCAACTTGCATCTTCCATTGGATGATCTTTCCACTTCACTAAGTATTCAAGATATGTCTTTCTCCTGGTCTTCTTTCCATCTCTTTGTTCAATGATTTTCTCCATCTGAGGTTTTTCTCTTGTGGGTAATTGTTCTTCCCACTGAACTTCTCTCTCATCATATGATTCTCCTGCCTCATCTCTCCTGTAAGGATACAGGTCTGCAACATTTAATATCAATGATATCCCAACATTGTCTGGCAACTCAATTTCATAAGCATTGGCTGCGAATTTTCTGAGAATCCTGCATGGTCCTATTTTCTGAGAATCCTCAATTTTTTATATGTTCCCCTTGGAAACCTTTCTTTTCTCAAATGAACTAAAACTCCATCTCCAACTTTGGATTGAACTTCTCTCCTCTTTTGATCAACTCTGCTCTTGTAGTTCTGGCTACTGTTATGTAGATGTTATTTGACTGTCATGGAGTTTCTGCATTTCTGTTACAAAATACTCTTCTCCAGCACTTCTGAACTCATCTTGATTCGGATCTCTCAACTCTGTAATCCCTCTTGGCTGTATACCATACACAATTTCAAATGGAATTTTCCCTGTGCTCCTGTTCACTGAATTATTGAATGCAAATTTTGTTTGTGCCAGAATCTGATCCCATTGACGACCTTGCTTAGTGACTAAACTTATTAACAATTTTCCCAGACTCCTATTTACTACTTCAGTCTTTCCATTTTTATGAGGGTGATATGTTGAACTAAAGGACAAGTCTGTCCCTATCCTCTTCCATAGAGTCCTCCAAAAGTGTCCTACAAATTTGGTGTCCCTATCAGAGACTATGCTCCTCGACAATCCATGTAGTCTTACTACCTCTTTGAAAAACAAATTGGTTATGTGTGTAGAATCGTTTGTCACAAAAGGGCATGTGCATTCTTTATGCAACAGAGATAACATTTTTTATAGACCTCGGATTCACTTATGTGATTATGGTATGAGCTTTAGAAGAAACTAGAGTTAAGGGAAAGAAACATAATTATGCCATGCAATGGTTAGATATGTCTTTTGGACATGATTGTTTTTTAGGAAAATAATTTTTTATTATGATAATGACTTGAGTCATTTGAATATTCTTGAATTATATTAATACACGTGGGATTCTGGAGATCATCAATTATATTAACTTCTTTCTTCGATTTTGTTCTTTGTTGGTTATCATATTATATTCTAAATCAAAAACATGTAACCCACTTATTTTACTATTTTGTATCAACGGAATAGCTAACACTCTCTCGTATCAACAATTTTCTTGTCTAACACACTCTTTTTAGTGTTGGTATTGCGCAGATCGAGTTTTCCTTCAATTTGATACAATAAATTCTTGATAAAAAAATTTAGATATCATCATGCTGGTATTCATTTTCAATTTTTCCTTGTAGTTTTGAAGATTCTAAGTTTTACGTTTAATTTAAATCTTGGAACCAACCTTACGTTGAATTTTGAATCGATATCCTCCTTAGTTAATATAGAATTCTCTTTAATTGCACGATTATGAATTTATACACTAATAGATTAAAAATCTCATATTAATCGACTTGCATAATTACCTCATTGTTATTCTGAGGAGAGTCAATGGCTCTATTCAACGAGAACCGGGGTCCATTATGATGGATTCTTGCGCACTAAATCGATACTATCGAACGATTTGTATGAGATACTATTTATGCATTAGGATTAAATGAAATCTTTTTACAATTTAAAATAGATACATTGAATTTAGGATTATGTTGAGATTCTGATAATAAAGTTGTTGATAAATTAATGTTTTATAATAAAATTGGTAGCGTTAATTTCCCTTAAGGTGTGATTTAATATCCTTTAGGACTTCTCTTTTGTGACTAGCATTCCTTAAAATTTACAAATAGAATAGGTAACACAACCTAGTGTAAGAATAATGGTAGTTAGTTCAAGATTTTTCAGTTGTATTATCTTCACTCTCTTTATTAGATAGTTTCCTTGGTATTTTTTGAGACAAAGGAAAACAAGTGTTAAAATAAAGATATCTTATGCAAGTATTACTTAGGACACTAAACAATTTTTCTCTTGATGATTAATATTAAGAAGATAGGAAAAATAGTTGCAAATGACTTAAAGCTAATTGATTTATTAATTGAGTTTTAATATGATATAAAACACATTGAAAATATCTATGACTATCTTGACTAATGTTATAATTAGCTTATCCCTAGTAATTATTGATTGTGTAAATAGGGTTGATACATACAGGTTGTAAAATACCTTCCAGATGTTGGCGTTCATCTTTTACTTGTTGACAATCTAAACATTTAAATAAGTATTCAGTTGTTTCATATTTCATATTAGGTCAATAAAACGGTTTTCTTAGAGCTATTATCATTTTCTGGTATCCTGGATGACCGTAATGGGGATTTTTATGCATCTCATTGAACAAAATTAGGTATATACAACCTTTTTTTGAACCTTAATTATTCATTCTTGTCGATGTTGAAATATATACTATTCAAATTTCCCTCATTTTTCTACAACTGATCTGTTGTTTTGATGTATTCTACATCATTTATTATTGTAGAGTTAATTTTTTTCTCGATGTCATTTTATGCTTTACTGATAATTACTTCATATAACTCATTAGTTCTCTGACTTAGTACATCTGCGAATTTATTTTCCTTTACCTTGATGTGTCGTACTTCAAAATCGAACTCGCTTAGAAAGGCTAAACACCTCGCCTGTCTTGCATTCAGATCCTATTTATTGAACAAGTGTTTCACACCATTGTTATCTGTTAGTAATAGAAATTTTCTTCCCATTAAATAATGTTGCCACATTTTTAATGCATGAATTACAACGACTAATTCCAGATCATGAGTTACATAGTTTCTTTCATGTTCCTTTAATTTGTGTGATTCATAACAAATGACATGTCCATGTTGTTTTAGTACTCCTCCTAATCCTTCTTTACTTGCATACACACAAACTGCAAAATATTTATAAGGATCGACCAATTTAAGACTTGGTGTTGTAGTTAGTAAACCTTTCAATTTATCAAAATTGTCCTAGCAATTTTTAGACCAAATAAATTTGTCCCCTTTTTTCTAGAATGATGGAATAGGATAGGAGATTTTGGAAAACCCTTGGATAAACCTCCAGTAATAACCGGTGATCCCCATGAATGATCATATGTCGGCTACGTCTTAAGGAAGAGGCCATTCCATAATTGCTTTAATATTTTCAGGGTTTACTACAATACCATCCTCCAATATCACATGTCCTAAATATTGTATCTTTCTATGATATAAATTTCATTTATCAAACTTAGCATACAATTTTTTCTCTCTTAGAGTCTGCAATACTATTTTCAAATGATGTTAATGTTCTTCTTCAGGGTTTGAATAGATTAATATATCATCGATAAAAATCAATACAAATTTATCCAAGTACTGGTTGAATATATTGTTAATCAAACACATAAGAGTTGTTGGTGTGTTAGTAAGCCCAAATGAAATCACTATAAATTTGTAATGTCCATAACGTGTTCTAATGTTTTTTTATTAACGTGTTCGTCTTTTATCCTGATTTGTTAATAACCAAATCTCAAGTCTAGTATAGAGAATATTTTTTCTCCTCCAACCTGGTCAAATAGATCATTGATCATAGGTAGAGGGTATTTGTTTCTAATCATCATTTTATTCAATTGATGATAGTCAATACATAATATTAGTGTTCCATATTTATTTTTGATAAATAATACTGGTGCTCCCTTGGGAGAAACACTTCTTCTGATGTATTATTTATCTAACAGTTCCTCTAATTGAATTTTTAATTATGTTAACTTAGGAACACTCATCCTGTAAGGTGCCTTTGATACTGGTGCAGATCTAGGTAGTAGATCGATAGAGAAATCTATTTCTCTCCTTAGGGTTAATTCTGGTATCTCTTCCATGAATACATCCTTAAATCCTTGAAGGAATGCAAATTATTACAAACTTGGTTTGCCTTCTCTCTCTAGATGATTTGTCACTTGAATAGAATATATTTTTCAACCTTTGCTAATACAATTTTTGAATTGCATTGATGATATTTGTCTAACATAAATTGGTTTTCTAATTCCTTGTATTGTTCTTGATATTATGTTTTCATCCTTGTACACAAATGATTTTTCATAACATTCCAGTATCACTTTGTTCTTTTCTAACCATTCCTTTCCAATAAGTATGTCATTGTTAGGAAATGAAAGAGACTTCCACACTATTCAGAATAGAAGAATAATTTAATCAAGAATCCAAATTATGGAAGCAATCACACAGTACACCAAGATTTTACTTTGAAAACCATTAACCAGGAAAACCAACATTCCTTTGAATGTTATACTCTCTTGTTGTCTTATTCAATCAAAATAAAAGGTTGCATGTCTAACCTTGGTCTATAACTAAGACAAAATCAACATCATACCCTCTTTCACA
>ML778674.1:1033833-1091417 GCA_009831015.1 Picea engelmannii
TTTATAAAATTTTGGCGATTTTTAAGGTAAAATAATTTTATCCTATAGAATTTGGGCGAATCATTTTTAAAATAGCGAATCTCGTTTTTGGAAAAACCATGGAAAATTAGCCCATGAGAGAAATTTAGCCCCTAAAATCATCCCTGTATATTGAACTTTGGGATCCGCTACCACCTATCCTAGCTCAAATAAAAAACCCACAACACTTTGGGCCTCTAGGGTTTGGAGGTTTTTTCATTACATCACACCCCAAATATCTTAGAGTATCTATCCTATAGAGTGTTGGATCTCTCGCCACATGTCCCTCGCAACGGACGGTTGAGATCTTCTCTGTTGTTTGGAGCTTCGACAACTCTCTGTCCCTGCACACTTCTCCTCACTTTCCTCCAGGTTGCTAAGTCTCTAGAATTCATAATGTGTTGCCACGTGTCCACTGATTTGAATGGCCTGGATGATCTCTAGCCTTCGGGTCTCCGGGTACTCTCACTCTATGCACCTTGTTTCCTCCATAGTATCATACCTTCAAAGTACTATATCTGTTGACACCTATCCACTGAATTCAATGGTGGATATCTACTCATTGTTCCGAGCTTCAGAGAGCCTTGAAAACTCCTGCCACTATACTACCTTCCTTCTAGAGTGTTGACCTTCCAAACTCTAGGATATGATGACACGTGTCCTCCCACTTCAACTATGAGGATCTCCTTCGGGATTTTGGAAACTTCTCTCAAAAATTCTCCACTTTCACAATCCTCTGGAGTACAATGCCTCTAGACTTAAGGATCTGCTGGCACGTGTCCCCTATAATCAACGGTCCATATTTACTCTGACTCTTGGGTCTTCGGGAATCTTAAACTTAAGTGATAAAGAAACCTATGTACATTCAAAGTTCGAAGGAACCTCAGGGTTAAAACATGCACTACTTACCTGGATCTGACGACTCGTGATCCTCGCTCTTATATCCAATGATTGGGATATGTTCTCCTCTTGAACGATCCTCCTTCATTCTGGACTATGATATGACAATCCATATTTCTTCAAATAGTTGACCCAACAACAGTTGTGGATTCTCCTCTCTATGACCATTATGCCTTTCACCCAACAAAAGGATTCTTTGAAAATGTTCAAAGGCCTCAACCTTTGAGTCTTTCTCTGTGAGCTCTATTATTTTTCCTCTTCTTTCGTTCTTCGAAACGATTCCCCTCCTAAGCTATGGACTTTGAAATAATTCTATTTTTCCCTTAGCTTGCACTATTTCCACTGTCTGAGACTTGGACTATCTCTGCCTTCTACACTCCTTATAGGGTTTTGTGCATAGCTGTATTATCCCTCCTGAGCTTTGAACTCGCTCGGATCTCTAAGGGTCTTGGCCCTTTTCTACCTTAACAAATCCCTCTTCCACCCTGGCAACGAAGACATTCTTCCTCATGAGATTTCATGGGATTGAAGCCACTCGACTTCTGGCACACTCATTGCGCTCTCTCCTTGAATTTGACTAACACTTAACAGAGTGTTTCCCATGTGCACTCTTTTCACTCTGATTTTATAAAAGACTTAGTCTTAAGACTTTTTCCAAAATTCTTCATGCGCACTCCTTGCGCTCCCTCGATGCACTCCAGCTTGTAGATCCCTCAGAGTATTCAGTAACACTGGTATGTCTTCTTTAGAGTGTTCAATAACTCTGATGTGCTCTCCTTGCATAATTTTCCCTTATTCTTAGTTTGAGTTTGTTTTGGTGTTCCCTCCTGGCACTCTCTTCTCTAAAATCAAGACAGAGTTCGAAATGAACTCCTTGTATTGGCTTCACAAAGTTTTCAATCACTCTGGTGTGCACTCCTTGCACAAGCCTAAGATCTCAAAACTACCCAGAAATTCATATCTAAACCTGTAAATGTAACATACTTGAACATCTACAACATACACAATAAACACAGAAAAACATTCATAGAATAACCATTCACCACACAGAAAAACAAAGACACCTCACATGCAGGAAAATTTGCTTTTGTATTATATTTGAAAGTATTTGTACAAATATTTAGAAAGTTGGACTGCTACAGAGTCTTCAACTGTTTTCTTCTCCTTTCTTGAGCTCTCTCAATTCACTCATAAACTTCTCACCCTAATACTCACTAATTCTAATCAATTTTTGATACATGATCTTTCTACAAAAGAGGCGCTCCTCGAGCCTTCCCTCCAGCTACTCACATTAAAGGAAATTAAATCCTATCAAATCCGAATCGGATATAAATCTAATTGTTGTCAACCATTAAAGGAGACACTACAAATTACAATAATTCAGCCTGTCAATCATATGGCTCGACCTTCCTTAACCTCCAAACATTTAATTACATTAAATTTCTAATTTTAAATTTTAAATTCAGGATGATATTTGGAAGGAATGGCGCTTCGTTCTTTGCGATCTTCTCTCATAGTGCACATATGCATTGGCTTTCTCGCACTTGAATATATGAAGCGATGCTCCTACATCATACTCCCACGTTGACAAAAATCATGATCTCCCATTCATAGCTCCCTTGTCGTTGAGGTTGAAATCCTCCAGCATCCTAAATCTTTATGTGGAGTTGTCCATCCACTTCTTTTCTACATTGTTGTTGTTGCATTGCTATTGGAGGTTCTCCTCTATTCAAATTCCTCTTGTTGTTGATTTCCTATTATGCTGAATCCAACATCAACATCCTTATCTTCTCGATCTCCTCATCTAGTTGATCCACTAGTTGGCTCTTCTTTTGTAGCCTACTATGTTGTATGTCCTCTTCTTCACATAAATCAATGGGTAGATATCCCCAATCTCCCATGTTGATTCCACTTTTCGTAGCATTAACTTGACACTCTTATACAATTCCACTGAGATACTACTCAACCATATCCTATGACAGTTCCTCTATTTATCCTTGAACTGGCGTAAATCCAGCTTCATCCAGCTGCTCCTCAGGTTGGAATTATTCTCCACTATTCTTCACGACCGCATCCCTCTGGAAGTCTTCTTTTGTTCCTCGATTGCTCAACCAATCCTCTAGAAACGTCAATTCTTGCTCCCACTGAGTGAGCATCGGATATGAATTATCCTCTTCCTTCATCTCCTTGGCAGGTATCTACTTCTTCTCCTACTCCTCCTTCATGAAAGTCTTGGTTGGTTGTCTCTCCTTTGTTCCACCTTCAACATGTGCATTGGCCTCTACTAGGTTGCTTGGAAGGAATATTTTGATTCCTTCAATGATCAGAATGGACCTCTAATCCTCCTCTGTCATCACTCCTTGTTGATATTAACTCTCAACTGAGTCCATGAGACTTTCATACAATCTCACTTCTTCCTTACCCACCTGGCAATCTGAATTTTCTTACCTACCCTCCTGGTAGTCTGCGATATCTCTGCTTCATATCTCTCCATTGACCTTCTGGAAATCTACATTACCACCTCTTCCCACCTCGCAGTCTATGAGATCTATTCTTGATATCTCTTCCTCGTCACTGAGGGTTTCTCCAATCTTTAGTTCACAAATGTAAATTTTCTTCTCCTCTGTGTCACTGAGATTTTCAGCATGCCTCAACCACCTCCTCAACACCTGGCATTTCCTCTTGTAAACCAATTGCTAGATAGGCCACTTTACTTTTCTCTTCAAGGGTCATGCATACCTCCATATTCCTCTCACTTCCATTTTCATATTCAACATCAACCTGTTGAGGTCTTCTCTATTCTCTTCGATCTCTTTACCTATTTATACGATGTTCATCTACACTTTTCTCACCTGATGGAGTTATTCTCCTCGACCTTGCTTATGGCCTTCAGTAGTCATTTTCCTCCTTCTGATTGAGCTAATTTACAGTTATGATACCACTTGATGCAAACCCCCACCCTCACCTGGGGTCTGTTGACCTCCCGGTCTAAGGATCATTTAAAACATGAGTCGAATTGGCTCTTCAGGCCCTGTTGAGCGCCAAAACACAAACACAACTCCTTAATTTTCCATATGCAGGTCCAATACTAAAAACCCACATGCACTCACACTAAGACCCTTTGCCTCTAAAATTTTATTTCGGGCCCTTAGCCCCTTTTTCTCTGGCCAAATTCTCACGTGACCAAGGGTTCTAACTAGGTGTTAATCAATAGGCGCTAATTCGGTCATCGCCCTTTGGCGATTTCTTCTCCACTCTAATGCACAATCTTTTCCAAGTGTCAAACATTGGAAAAACACTTTCAACCATGTATAAAATCGATGGTCCTCAATCTCTGACTGATGGATGGTCCTTATCTATTCCCTTCAGGCTTCATCAATTTTCCCTTGACATTTTCCCACAAACCTCCACAATCACCGAATCGATGAACATGCCTAAAAATCAAATCGACGGCTCATAGCCCGAAACAAATCAACGGTTCAGATTCTCCTTTTGGGGCTTCGGGAGTTTTGGCATCTACACAACACAACCCAACACCCATAGAGTGTCGAACGCCAAAACGATTGATCGGATGGCTTTGGTGCCTTTAGAGATCAATGACCCACAATGCTTTGGCGCTTTAGATTCGGTGGATTTTGAGGCACCATGCCCCAAATTCTCCTAGAGTGATAACCTCCAAACTCCTCGATCTGATGCCACATGTCCCTCTCCAACAGACGCCTGGGATTGACTTCGACCTTCGGTCCTTCATGAGTCCCCACAACACTGCACTCGGCTTTCTTTGGAGTGTCAAACCTCTATACTTTTGGAGCCACTGCCACTTGTCTTGCCTTAGATCAAAGGCCCACAACACTTCGGGCCTCCGCTCTTCATATATTTTTCATTACACCACACCCCATATATCCAAGAATGTGTATCCTCCAGAGTTTTGGATATCCCACCATGTGTCTCTCACAATGGACGACTGTGATCTTCTCTATTGTTTGGAGCTTTGACGACTCTCTATCCCTGCACACTTCTCCTCGCTTTCCTCCAAGGTGTTAAGTCTCCAGACTTAACAATTTGTTGCCATGTGTCCACTACTTTGGATGGCCCAGATGAGCTCCGGCCTTCGACTCTCTGGTTTTTCTCACTCTATGCACCCTGTTTCCTCTGGAGTACTGGATATGTTGACACATGTCCAACGAAATCAATGGTGGATATCTACTCATTATTTGGAGCTTCATAGAGCCTTGAAAACTCCTTCCACTATAATACCTTCCTTCGAGAGTGTTGACCTTTCAGACTCTAGTATCTGATGATACATATCCTCCCACTTCAATGGTGAGGATCTGCTCCAGGACTTCAGCAAATTCTGTCCCCAATGCTCCACTTTCGCAATCCTCTAGAGTACAATGCCTCCGGACTTAAGGATTCGTTGATATGTGTCCCTTATAATGAATGGTATAGATTTACTTTGGCTCCCGAGAATTTGGGAATCCTACGCGTAAGTGATAAATAAACCTTTGGACCTCTAAAGTTCGAAGGATCCTCAGGGTTAAAACACTCATTTCTTACCTGGATCTGATGACTCGTGATCCTTGCTCCTAGATCCAACGACTAGGATCTGTTTTCACCTTGTGCGCTCCTCCTTCATTATAGACTCTAATCTAATGATCCATATTTCTTTTGACACATGATCCAACAAAAGTTGTGGCTTCTCCTCTCTACAACCATTACGCCTTTCTCCCAACGAAGGGATTCTTTGAAAAAGTTCAAAGGCCTCAACCTTTAGTCTTTCTCTATGAGCTCTAATATTTTTCCTCTTCTTGCATTCTTTGAAATGCTTCCCCTCCTGAGCTCTGGACTTTTCAATAAGTTTGTTTTTCACTTAGATTACGCTATTTCCATAGCCCGAGACTTGGATTGTCTCTTCCTTTTTCACTCCTTGAAGGGTTCTGTTTGGAACTATTCTATCCCTCCCAAGCTTTGAAATTGCTCGGATATCTAGTGTCTCGACCCTTTTCTCCCTTAACAAATCCCTCTTCCCTCCTAATAGCGAAGACACTCTTCGTCCTGAGATTTCGAGGGCTTGAAGCCACTCGAACTCTGGTGCACTCCTTACGCTCTCTTCTTGAATTTGAATAACACTTAACAAAGTGTTTCCCATGTGCACTCTTTGCACTCTGAGTTTCTAAAAGACTCAATATTAAAACTTTTTCCAAAATTCTTCCTACGCACTCCTTGTGCTCTCTCAATGAACTCCTTGCAGAGCCATCAAAGTATTAAGTAACTATGGTATGGACCCCGCAGACCCTACTGGGGGGGTAGCCCCCTGCACTCCCTCAAGTGGAGGGGTGTAAATTATTTCTGGGTCTAAATTCTTCATGGGTTATAAACACGGTTGAAAACAAATACCTCTGAATCAGCAAGATAGTTAGGCTCCACAACCAAAAATCTACCACTTGGAGATTGATCTCAACAACTCCACTATTGTTGTATCTATTGGAGTATGAACCTTCTTGGACTTGTAAAATTTCTCATATTCACCTTCATGCTTGAAGACCAACTGAAAATGAGGAGGAACTCAGTTTCTCTCTAGTTACTCCCTTAGTTAACATGTCTGGAGGATTCTGGATAGTGTGTATCTTTTCCAACTTCAAATGTCCATCTTCCAAGACAAATCATATGAAATGGTACCTAAGCTATATATTCTTAGTATTCAAATGGAAAGCTAAGTTATTTGCAATATGAATGACACTCACAGGGTCACAATACATCTTGATATTCTCCTACTTATTTTCCAATTCCTCCATAAACATATGAAACCAAATCATCTATTTACTAGCCTGTATAGCAACAACATACTCTGCCTCTATTGTTGAAAGTGAAACAACCTTTTGCAGTTTCGAAATCCAACTTACTGTTGTTCTACCTATAGTAAAAACATACACTGTGGTGCTCCTCCTATCTTTATCACCTACCATATCTGAATCAACATATCCCTGTAGAAAAGTGTTTGAACCTCCAAAACATAATGCATGAGTAGCAGTACCTCTCAAATACCTGAGAATCCACTTTATTACCTCCCAATATTCTTTACCTGGATTGTTCATATACCTACTCACAACTCCCACCACATGTGCAATATCTGGTCTTGTGCAAACCATTGCATACTTCAAGCTGTCAACTGTTGATTAATAAGGGACCCTGGACATGTATTATATCTTCTCATGTGTCTTGGGACACATTTCCTTAGTTAATTTGAAATGGTTGGCCAAAGGTGTACTAACTGGTTTTGCATTCTGCATTCTAAACCTCTCCAACACCTTCTCTATGTACTCACCCTGAGACAATGTCAATTTGTGATTTTTCCTATCTCTTGTTATTCTCATACCAAGGATTTTCTTTGCAGCACCCAAATCCTACATTGAAAATGAATTACCTAATTTCTTCTTGAGCACATTTATATCTTGCATATTAGACCCTGCAACAAGCATGTCATCTACATACAATAGAAAGATAATATAACTTCCATTTTCTATTATAACCTCATTCTATCATAAACTTGTCAAAATTCACTTACCACTACCTTGGATCTTGCTTTAGGCCATACAAGCTCTTCTTCAACATACATACCAAATTTTCCTTCCATTTGACCCCATACCCCTGTGGTTGCTGCATATAAATCTCTTCCTCCATATCCCCATGGAGAAAAGTTGTTTTTACATCTAAGTGTTCAATATGAAAATCTTCTACTTCCAAAAGACTTAAAATAGTCCTAATTGAACTCATTTTAACAAAAGGAGAAAATATTTCATCAAAATATATACCTTTCTTTTATGCAAACCCCTTTACAACAAGTCTAGGCTTATACCGGTTTTTTCCTCCATATTCTTCCTTGAACTTGTAACTCATTTATTTTGCAATTCTCTTTTTCATGCAGGCAACTAAACCAAATCCCAAGTCTAGTTATTTACCAAGGACTTCATTTCCTCTTTTATTCCTTGCTCCCACTTCTTTTTAGTGTCTACCTGCATTTCCTCTTCATAACATTTTGGTTCACTAGAATCAGTCAACAATAAATAATACAATGAGGGAGAGTATCATTCAGGGGGTCTACTTAATATGGTCGATCTTCTAACAACACTTGCAGGAGTTTGAGGTACATGTTGCTCCTCTTGTCTTACATTTTTATTTTCTAGTTCCTTCGGAATTTCTTTTTCAGTGATCTTATCAAGCATTGTGTATTCTGGTTTTTATTTTTCACGCCATGTCTCCCTTAGATCTCACAGCCCAGATTTTACTTTGGGTCTTCGGGTCTCCACACTTCAACAATATCAGTTCTCAAACTGAAAAACCCACTTCCACTTTCCCGGAGCTCACGATATGTTGACAAGTGTCCACCTATAGATTGATGGCTCTCACATCTTCGGTTGTTCGGGCTTCAGGTGTTTCAACACTTAGACCTTCTCCTTCCTCTGGATCCTTTGACCTATTGACACATTTCCTCCTAGATCTAGTGGTCCAGATTCACTCTGGCCCTGTAGCTTTCTGTGCTTCAGAAATCTCAAAGTTCAAACTCGCCTCCTCTCAGAATCATGGTATCTGACAACTCATATTTACTTGGGCGATCCGATGCTTGAATTTTACTCTGAAAAAACTGACGACTCAGATTTGTTCCTGTGATCAGATGACTGAGATTCTACTTCGGGTTTCTGGCTCTTTGGGTTCTAGAAATCTCAGTTCTCAACTCTTGTGAGTTTTCTCTCTCCTATTTGTGAGAAGCGCTAAGGCTCGTGCACTTCATTCTTATCAAATGACTATTGATCTTTTGCACAATGATCCAACGACCATTGTCACTCCTCTCTCCTAAGCTTCTGGCTCCTCTATGACTTAGAAGATTTTCCAAGTGTTCAAAGTCTTCGAACCTTTGCTCCTCCTAAGAGTCTGAATATCGGCTCTCTCTGACACTTTATGGAAAGTGCTGTCCCTTCTGAGCTTTTTTCTTAAATGGATTTCGATTTCCCATGCACACCTTGCGTTATCGAGATTTCAATAACTCAGTTCGAAGGATTTCTTAAAAATAAATCCTTCTCTCTCACCTGGCATTCTCTGTTCTGGTTTCTTCAACCCTTGTTCTCTTCTCAACATTGTGCACACCTTGCACCTGGTCTAAGTTTCCTTTGTTCTCTCTGAACTTCTCTGAGTCACTTCGAGACTCAGTCGATGCACTCCTTCCATTCAATATGCACACCTTGCATACGGGTGTTATAAGAGAAACAATTGAAACTCATCTCGTTTCGTCACGAACTCATACGCTCAACCTCTCGAACAAGCATACATGAACAAAAATGAAAATAACCAAAACACACATAGTATCATAGTCATTCAATCACATGTTAAATGAACACAGTCCAATGATTTGGGACAATTATGTCTATTCTATTCATTCATGAAAACAAATTACATAGTCTTTCTTCTACTCTACTTTGCTCTATTGATCTCTTTCATATCTATCTCATTCTTTCTACTCTGTATGTTCTATTACAATGCAACAAGGACTATCTAAGGACCTGGCTCCATGAGCTCTCTCGTCCTGTCTGTAACTTATCTTATCAACTCATAATGGTTACCTAATCTGTCCTATTACAATAACTAACAGTTATTGCTAGATAAGAGTCAACACTCCATATCTGCAATCCATTACAGTCCGTAAGACTTTACAAACAAGTTAAATATTTAAGATGTTGTTTACAAAATATCTCAACAACCCGATTTAATTCTGATATAATTTCCGATTTTAAACTCTGTCATTGCTGAGATGTCGTTACTTTTCCTCCAGGCTCGTGTTTTGACTTTGAAGGCGATGCTCCTGCATCATACTCCTCTAGTTAAATTTTCCATGGACTCCTGTCCATGAGCTCCTGCACTGTCTTTCCATGCTTCAAAATATCAAGTTTTGTAACCCAACTTGCATCTTCCATTGGATGATCTTTCCACTTCACTAAGTATTCAAGATATGTCTTTCTCTTGGTCTTCTTTCCATCTCTTTGTTCAATGATTTTCTCCATCTGAGGTTTTTCTCTTGTAGGTAATTGTTCTTCCCACTAAACTTCTCTCTGATCATATGATTCTCCTGCCTCATCTCTCCTGTAAGGATACAGGTCTGCAACATTGAATATCAAAGATATCCCAACATTGTCTGGCAACTCAATTTCATAAGCATTGGCTGCAAATTTTCTGAGAATCCTGCATGGTCCTATTTTCTTCATCTTCAATTTTTTATATGTTCCCCTTGGAAACCTTTATTTTCTCAAATGAACTAAAACTCCATCTCCAACTTTGAATTGAACTTCTCTCCTCTTTTGATCAACTCTGCTCTTGTATTTCGGGCTGCTGTTATGTAGATGTTATTTGACTGTCATGGAGTTTTTGCATTTCTATTACAAGATACTCTGCTCCAGCACTTCTGAACTCATATTGATTCAGATCTCTCAACTCTGTAATCCCTCTTGGTTGTATACCTTACACAATTTCAAATGGACTTTTCCTTGTGCTCATGTTCATTGAATTGTTGAATGCAAATTTTGTTTGTGCCAAAATCTGATCCCATTGACGACCTTGCTTAGTGACTAAACTTATTAACAATTTTCCCAGACTCCTATTTACTACTTCAGTCTTTCCATTTGTATGAGGGTGATATGTTGAACTAAAGGACAAGTCTGTCCCTATCCTCTTCCATAGAGTCCTCCAAAAGTGTCCTACAAATTTGGTGTCCCTGTCAGAGACTATGCTCCTCGACAATCCATGTAGTCTTACTACCTCTTTGAAAAACAAATTGGCTATGCGTGTAGCATCGTTTGTCTTCTAGAATGGTATGAAATGTGCCATTTTTGAATATCTATCCACCACAACAAATATGGAATCGCTCCCTTTTTTAGTTCTAGGAAATCCCAAAACAAAATCCATACTGATTGCATCCCATGACCTTTCTGGAATTGGTAATGGTTGATACAAACCAATGTTCTATTGTCTTCCTTTTGCATATTGACAAATCATCCATTTGTTCACAAAATGTTTCACCTATGCTCTCATACTCGACCAATAATACAAATTACTCAGTTGTGCAAATGTCTTATCGTGACCAAAATGTCTAGCTAAACCTTTGTTGTGTTTCTCTTTCAGTAGGTTATCTCTCATTGAGAATTTCAGTATGCACAATTGGCTTCCCTTGAACAATAATCCATCCTAGATCAAATATTTAGTCCATGGGCTTCTGTCTCCCAACAAAGGATTCTTCCATGCTTCATAAGCTTCCTTAAAATCTACATCTTCTTTATACATATCCTTGAGGTGTTTGAACCCCAAGGTTTCCTTTTGTAATTCTTGTACAATCAAACTCTTCCTGCTTAAAGCATATGCGACTTTGTTAGTAGTTCCAGCAATATGTTTAATAACAAAAGTAAAATTTTGGATAAATTCTACCCATTTTGCATGTTTCTGATTCAACTTTTCTTTCCTAGTAATAAACTGTAAAGCTTGGTTATCACTATACAAGACAAGTTCTTTAGGACTTAGATAATGTCTCCACTTCTTCAAAGCTTAAATCACTGCATAAAATTATTTGTCATATGTGGAATAATTCTTCTTGGAATCATTCAGTTTCTCACTGAAATAAGCAACTGGCCTATTATCCAGACTCAAGACTGCTCCAATAGCTAATCCACTTGTAGCACATCTCACTTGAAATGTTTTTCCAAAATCTGGCAAGACTAGAATTGGTTGTTCTGTGATTTTCTCCTTCAACATTTTGAAACTTTTTTCAGCTTCCTCTATCCAACTGAAGGACTTGTGTTTTTTCTTCACAGTGTCCAACATGGGTGCACATATACCACTGAAATTTCTGATAAACTTTCTATAAAATATTTCTAACCCATGAAAACTTCTTACCTCAAATATGATGCTCGATGATGGCCATTCTTTGATTTATCTTACCTTTTCTAGATTCATCTTCAATTCATTTGAAGAGATCATGTAAACCAAATATATGAGTTCAGTATTCATAAAAGAACTTTTCTTTAGATTTATCAGTAACTTCTCTTGCTGCAACTTTTCCATCCTTGATGTCAAATGTCTTAAATGTTATCCCTTTGTCTTATTGAAGATTAGTATGTCATCCATATATACTATGAAAAATTTCCCTATGAAGTCTTTCAACACTTCATTCATCAATCTCATAAATGTGTTTGGTGCATTTGTCAACCCAAATGGCATGAACAACCATTCAAACAATCCTTCATTTGTCATGAATGTTGTTTTCCATTCATCTCCCTCTCTCATTCTTATTTTATGATATCCACTCTTCAAGTCTATCTTGGAAAAATAGCTTGCTCCACTCAAACAATCCATCAAATCATCCATCCTCTATAAAGGAAATATGTACCTAATGGTTATCTTGTTGATGGCTCTGGAATCTGTACACATTCTCCATCCTCCATCCTTCTTTGGACTTAACATAGTTGGTACATCACATGTGCTTAGGCTTTCCCTGACTAAACCTTTATCCAACAACTCTTGGACTTGATTTTTGACTTCCTCATTCTCTCTAGGTGTCAACCTAGAAGATGCTTTCTTTGGTAAACTAGCTCCTGGAATAAGGTCAATATGATGGATTATACTCCTAATGGGTGGCAATGAGTGTGGTAACTCATCCACTACTATGTCAACAAACTCTAGTCTTCCTATATTTCTATAGGAAAATCTTCCACATAAGTACTTGTAAGGATAACTCTAGTCTTCCTCACTACAACAAACTGCATTTCTTTCTCCTCCTTGACTTCTTTCAAGAGTTCCTTCCCACTCCTGAGAAGTATACTTGAACTAGCTTCCCTCTTTTTCTCTTTCTCTTCTATTGGTAACAACATATGTGTCCTACCATTCTTTTCTAGGGTATAATTATTCCTTCTTCCATCATGAATAACTTTTCTGTCAAACTGCCATGGTCTCCCCAATAAAATATGACAGACATCCATAGGAATTAAACCACACAATATTTCATCTATGTAACCTCCTATTTTAAATTCAACTTGGCATTGTTGACTTACCATTACTTGATGTCCTTTCTGAAACCACGATACCTTGTACGGGTTTGGATGTGCAGTTGTCTTCAACTCCAGCTTCTCAACTATCTCTATGGATACTAAATTGTCAGTGCTCCCACTGTCTATGATCACCTTGCAAACTCTGTCTTTTGACTTGCAAGAAGTTCTGAGTAGACTTGTTCGTTGAACTGGTTCCTCTAGTTCCTTCTCTTGTTTAAGAATAATCTTTCTCATCATGAGGTTCTTTCCTCCTTCTATTGCTTCTACTTACACATGCTTATGTGCTTCAGTGACATGTGCTTCACCTCCTCCTTCATTATTTCTCTTGGTACATTGCTAAGACTTGTATCCTTGATTTCCACATGTATAGCATCTAACTACGCCTCCTCTGGCTCTTCCTCTTCATCTTCCCCTAGAAAACAAACTTCTTCCACCATGTTGTCCTTCCTTATAACTTATGCCTTTCTCATGGTGACTATGTTGTTTGTCAGCTTCATGCTTCTGCTTCTGGAACTTCTCTCTGGTAGTTCCCTTACCTCTGCTTCGTTGGATTTGTTTCCTGGCCAATTTTTCTTCATCTTTCAAGGTTTCTTGATAAGCATCTTTGATTGCACTAACCGACATCATGTTGATATCCTATTGGATTTCATATCTCAACCCATTGATATATCTGGCTGTCTTTTCATCCCCATTTTCTTTCTTTCTATCCCTGATGTTCAGTCTGTAAAATTCTTCAGTGTATTCTTTCACTGTTAAGGTCTTATGTCTTAGGTTTTGAAATCTTCTGAACATATTGATTTGATAGTCCTTTGGGATAAATTTTTCCTTCATCTTGGCTACCATCCTATCCCAATTTTTAATTTTTTGCTTACCATTGCTCCTGCTTTCGGCTTGCAGTTCATCCCACCATAGCGCTGCAAGACCTTTTAGTCTTGTCACTACATGCTTCACCATCTTATCTTCTTCGATATCTTCATAATCTAAGTATTTGTCCATAGAACATACCCAATCTAACAATTCTTCAACTTCTAAATTACCTTCATACATTGGTACCTCTATCCTTGCTATGGCTCCTATTTTTGAAACAACATTTATCAAGCGATCTTGTGCAACATCCTCTGCTACATTTTTTTCGAACTCTTCTTATTCCCTCTCAGCTTCACTGATATCTCCAGCGTCTGGTGCTCTCCTTTGCATTGTTTCCATGGAATCCAGTCTCATTCGGAGTCGCCTAATTTATTCTTCCATTTTTTCATTCTCTCTATGCCTTTTGGGCAGCATGATTTCACTGTGTCACCTACAAACATGAATCAAATTATTGATACCACAAATGATATCAACTTACCTCCTTTCTCCTTTTTTATACTGTCTACAAACGAATTCAAAATTATCTTTGATACCACCTGATGTAGCCCCCCTACTCCCCATAGGGATACATGACCTCTTGGTCAAAGGATCTCCGATTCTTGAGTCTGATGACTCTCTAAAATCTTAATGGTTTCCCTCTGTATCAAGACACAGGTCCTTTCGAATTCTTGGTGCAGGTCTGATAGAACCCGTGACCTTCCCTTTCGGTCTACTGAGAAATATCAGAGTGTTGAGCGATAACTCCTTTTCAGATAAGCCCTCTCTTGAATGTGACCTTGGGAAATGACCATGTGATTGCGGGCGCACCCACAAGTGGTTTAGAGTTAAACTACTTTTGGGCCCGCAATTATCCTCAAGATTCCACGTGTCCTTCTGACAAAACCATGGTTTTAATTATGGCTCGCCCTCAATATTTTAAACTCCGGGCAACTCTTGTTCCCACAATGCTATGAGATCATCAATCTTGCTATCTTGACGATAAATTCTGAATCGACGGTTCAGATATGCACCCTTTGAATCTACGGACTAGATCTTCCCCTCCTTCAATCAACGACCATGATCTCCTTCGCAACTCCAAACACTTGTCCTGCTCGATCAACATTTTTTCTCACGCTATGGATGTTTGACCTTTAAACTCATATCAATGGTCCTGCGACCCTCTTCTCGATCAACAGTAGAGATCTCCTTCGGGTCTTCGAATTTCTGAGATCTCAAATCTCAAACTTCCTTTTCCCTAATGGCTTCTACCCGGATTCTGTAATCCACTGACATGTGTCCTCTTGATCTAACAATCAAGGATTACTTCAGGTATTTACCTGGATCTCACAGATGTTCACCACGTCTCTTCCGAATCCAACTTCTATGAACCACTTCAGAAACTTGCCCGAAGTTCACGGATTCACGCCACGTCTCCCTTAGATCTCACGGCCCAAATTTCACTTCGGTTCTTCGGGTCCTTGCACTTCGTCAATCTTAGTTCTCAAATTGAAAAACCCACTTCAACTTTCCCGGTGCTCACGATATGTTGAAAAGTGTCCACCTATAGATCGATGGCTCTCATCTCTTCTTCTCTACAGGCTTCGGGTGTTTCAACACTTTGACCTTTACTTTCCTCTAGATCCTCTGACCGATCGATCTGTGTCCTTCTGGATCTAGTGGTCTAGATTCGCTCCGGCCCTGTGGCTCTCTGCACTTCGAAAATCTCAAAGTTCAAACTCGCCTCCTCTCGAACTCACGGTATCTGACGGCTCAGATTTACTTAGGTGATACGATGCTTGAAGTTTACTCCAAACAATCTGACGACTCAGATTTGTTCCTGCGATTGGATGATTGAGATTCTACTTTGGGTTTTCGTCTCTTCGGGCTTCGGAAATCTCAGTTCTCAACTCTTGTAATTTTTCTCTCTCCTTTGTGTGCAAAGTGCTAAGGCTCGTGCACTTCCCTCTTATCAAATGGTTTTTGATCTTTTTCACAGTGATCCAATGGCCAATGTCGCTCCTCTCTCCTAAGATTCTAGTTCCTCTGTGACTTAGACAATTTTCCAAGTGTTCAAAGGCTTCGAACCTTTACTCATCCTACGAATCTAACTATTGGCTCTCTATGACACTTTATGGAAAGTGCTATCCCTTTTGAGATTTTTCCTTAAAATGATTTTGATTTCCCACGCACACCTTGTGTTATCGAGATTTTGATAACATATTTTGAAGGATTTCTTAAAAAGAAATTCTTCTCGCCCACCTGGCGTTCTCTGTTCTGGGTTCTTCGATGCTTGGTTGCTTCTTGACGTTGTGCACACCTTGCACCTGGTCTAAGTTTCCTTTGTTCTCTCTGAACTTCTCTGAGTCACTCCGAGACTCAGTTGACACACTCCTTGCATTCGAGATGCACACCTTGCATACAGGTGTCAAAAGAGAAACAATTGAAACTCATCTAGTGTCATCATGAACTCATACAGTCAACCTCTCGAACAATCATACATGAAAAAAAATGAAAATAACCAAAGACACATAATATCACAGTCATTAAATCACACGTTAAATGAACGCAGTCCAAGGATTTGGGACAATTCTGTCTGTTATATTCATTCATGAAAACAAATTACATAGACTTTCTTCTACTCTACTCTGCTCTACTGATCTATCTGATCTCTATCTCATTCTTTCTACTCTGTCTTTTCTATTACAATGCAACAACAACTATCTAAGGACCTGGATCCACGAGCTCTCTCATCCTATCTTCATCCTATCTTATCAACTCATAGAGGTTACCTAATCTATCCTATTACAATAAATAACAGTTATTTCTAGATAAGAGCCAACACTCCATATCCACAATCCCTTACAGTCCGTAAGACTTTACAAACAAGTTACATATTTAAAATGTTGTTTACAAAATATCTCAACAACCTGATTTAATTATGAGTTAATTTCCAATTTGAAACTCTATCATTGTTGAGATGTCGTTCCTTTGCATCCACGCTTGCTTTTTAAATTTGAAGGTGATTATCCTACATCAATATTTATGCACAATATCTAACCTTTCACTCTTATTTTCTTTTCTAAATCTCCGAAATCTGACTCTCTTTTGTTTTCCATAAACACAATGCTTACAAAAATCCAAATCAATTTGTTTAGGATCTGGCAACAAATTTATTTTTTGAAGTATCTGCATCCCCTTCTCACTCATGTGTCCAAGCCTATGATGCCACAGTGTTATATCCACTCTTGTAGAATCTAAAGAGATAGAAGAGTCAGTGTTACCAGTACATAAATACAATGTACCTACCTTCTCTCCTTTTGTTATCACCAATGATCCTTTGGTGACCTTCGAAACCTTATCTGTAAATATGGATATACAACCTTCACTTTCCAACTACCCTGTTAAAATTATATATTTCCTTACATCTAGAACATGTCTTACCTCTTTCAACAACCATTGGTTTCCATTCCTTTTCTTTATTTTTACCTTTCCCATTCCAACAATTTTTCATGGTGCATCATCACCCAAATGAACTTGTCCAAAATCACCTTAAACATAATAGAGAAAATGTTTCCTATGGGGTGTGGCATGAAATGAAGCCCCTGAATCTACTACCCAAGACTCAAAAATATTATCTACAAAAAGAATCAAAGCATCTTGTAACACATCACCTGTTACATTTGCTTCCTGATTTTTCTCCTCATGTCCATCTCTTTGTTTCTTTGGATCTCTATGGTCTTTCTTCAGATGTCCTTTCTTCCCACAATTCCAACACTCCATTTTTTCGAGTCTAGATTTGGATTTCCCCTTACTATAATTCTTGTGGTTCCTTGAGCCCTTTCCTTTATCCTTTAGTCTTCCCCTGTTCTCCATGTTCAACGCATTACCTAATGTCTCACCTATGCTTTTTCATCACATATCCTCGCTAAGGAAAACACCAGCAACATCATAAAATTTAAAGTGTTTGAACCAGAGACATAGTTACTTACAACCATTACCAAGCCATTCCAGCTTTCTGGAAATGAGCACAAGATTTGATGAGCCATGACTGCATCATCAAAGTCCACTTTTACAGAACATAACTGATTAGTAACTATAATAAATTCATTTAAATGATCTACAACAAACCCACCTTCTGACTTCTCCATATTAAATAATCTCTTCATTATAAATACCTTATTGGACGCTAAGGGTTTTTCATACAGTTTAGCCAATGCGTCCATAAGCTCCTTCATTGTCTTTTGTTTCGAAATATTGAAGGCCATCGATGTTGTCGGGCTCATCCATATCGTTCCTAGAGCCTTTCTCTCAAGAATATCACATTCTTCGTCCTTCATGGTCGTCGGCTTCTTTGTTATTCCACCCAATGGTAGGAATAGATCCTTTTGATATAAATAACCTTTCATCTGCATCTTCCATAACTGGTAGTTTTGGCCGTTAAATTTCTTGACCCTAAACATTCCATATTCCACCACTGCTCCCACTTGAACCAGGAACCCTCTTTTCCTATGAGTTACCTTTCGATATGATACCAGTTGTTAGAAAAATAGGATCACAGAGCAATAAAATAAAATAAAAGTAGAGATAAAACACAGAAGATACACAATACAATAGCGACATAGATATACTTGGTTCACCCAGTGTGGGCTACATCCACTAATGAAATTTCCAAGTCCTTCCTTTATTATTATCCAACAAATGAAGGGATACAACCTACAACACACCCACTGTAACTTCCTCTTCTTTATCTCACAGTATCCTCTCTCAGAATACAATATTCACAATGATGCATAGCCAAAATACATTTCCCTCATAAAAGAGGGTTTCCTTCTATGGAAAAAAACCCTAACATAACTTCTATCATCAGATCTGTGACCTTATAATGAACTGTCCATATTTACAATGAAATTACAATATACATTTACAAGGAAATTTTTCCTTCGAGGGATTCTCCCCCAGGGGCCCGCTTGCCCCCGAGCCCCCCAGTTGGGGGGATGAACCCCTCGGACCCTGCTGGGGGGGTAACCCCCCCCCTACACTCCCCCGCATGGAGGAGTGCACATTTTATTTGGGTGTAAATTCTTTATGGGGTATAAACATGACTCAAAATAAAGACCTTTGAATCAGCAAGATAATCAAGCTCCACAACCAACAACTTTCACATCTAAAACATACACGATAAACACAGAAAAAAAATTCAGAGAATAACCATTCACCACACAAAAACATAGACACCTCACATGCAGGAAAAATTGTTTTTGTATTATATCTAAATGTTTACGTACAAATATTTACAAAGTTGGACTACTACATAGTCTTTAGCTCTTTTTTTCTCCTTTCTTTATCTCTCTCAATTTTCTCATCAACCACTCACCTTAATACTGAATAATTCTAATGATTTTTTGATACATGATATTTCTACAAAAGAGGGGCTCCTCAAGCCTTCCCGCCACCTACTCGCTTTAAAGGAAATTAACTCCTATCAAATATAAATCAGATATAAATCTAATTGTTGTCAGCCATTAAAGGAGACAGTACAAATTATAATAATTCATCATGTCAAGCATACGGCTCGGCCTTCCTAAGCTTCCAAACATTTAATTACATTAAATTTCAAATTTTAAATTTTAAATTCAGGCTGATATTCGGAAGGGTTGGCTCATCCTTCTTTGGGATCTGCTCCCTCCTAGTGCACAAATGCGTTGGCTTTATGGAACTTGAAGATGTGGAGTGATTCTCCTACATCAGTATGGAAAAGAACATAATTGGATGATACACCTCTCCTCATCAATGATCTTAATATCCACAGACGATAACTGGCTTAACACGGTATTAAACACATTTAAATGCTTAGTCACCAAAATTCCATCACCCATCCTCAGAAGATACAGTTTACTTATCAGAAACAACTTATTTACCAGAGATTTCTACTGGTATAAGCTTCCTAGATTGGCCTAAAGTTTCTTGGTTGAATCTTGACATGAGACATTCAACAACAACGAATCTACAAGACAAAGTCGAATTGTACTCCTTTCTCTTCTTTCGAGTTTCTCCCATTTTTTCATCGACATGCATGTCAGTTGCATACCTAGATAGACCACTTTCCATTGTTCTCGATCTACAGGAACATATTCCATTTTAAGCTTCCAAAGCTCAAAATTATGGCCATTTAATTTTTTTATCTCTATTCTAGAATCGATTGCCATTCTTTACCGTGATCTTTAACACAATTTATGAATTACGACTCTTATTGTACCTAGTATTTAGTTTCATATTCAAGATTTGATATACTCGCCAAAGAATAACATTGATCTGATAACTCACTCGTTAGGGTATACCTAAGCTCTGATACCACATGTCAGGAAATGAAAAACACTTCCACACTAATCGTAGAAGAAGAGAAGAATAATTTAATCAAGAACACAAACGACAC
This sequence comes from Picea engelmannii, assembly GCA_009831015.1. NCBI lineage: Eukaryota > Viridiplantae > Streptophyta > Pinopsida > Pinales > Pinaceae > Picea > Picea engelmannii. The sequence continues at coordinate 1,054,114 of ML778674.1, forward strand.
TTGAGAAATCGACATTAAAATGATATCTTACTGTGGAAACACTTAAACGATAAAACCAACATTCCTTTGAGAATTGTGCTCTCTTGTTGTCTTATTTAATAAGAGTAAAAGGTTGCATGTCTAACCTTGGTCCACACCTAAGACACAATAGACATCATACCCTCCTGCACAGGAAAGAACAACTGTAGCGCACCTTTTCAACTACCATGGCTTAATCACTCTTAAAAGAAACTTTAACACCACTTGGTACATAAATCATACAGGTATTATATAATCCACACGCATTTAAACAAATAAACACATTCTAACAGAGTATTCATATGAGTTACTACCATAATTAACAATCAATAGCATTTCATACTAATTCATATACACAACGGAAATCATGATAACATAAGCAGTAGAGTCATGCAAAACATGATTAAAACATAATCAGATACTTATCTTTTAACAGTGGTAGAATCCACCAACCAAGTGCAGGCCTTCCACGAACCTCCCAGCCTTAGACCACACTTCTCATTAGCTCAGCAGTGGGTCACCGCCGAGCTAGGACTAAGCTCCACCCCAAGACAAGGAATCCCAGGCGAGGCTGAGGTTACAAGGAAAACAACACACAACCACAAGGAAGGGATTCTCTCCAAGGAACCTCCCACGCTCACTGCCCATAGACCCTCATTCCCCACATGCCTGTTCCACCCCAAGAGTATACACCTTCTCTGTCACCTAGACAGTCCTTCGGCTACTAATCTCCCTTGCCTTGGGTTACAGGAACAAGCCGGACCGGAAGTCTCCGTGCTCTATGGAAACTTCAAGGTTCCTTCAAGGAGTTCTCTCCTTCCTCTGCACACTCTCTCACCTGGAGGGAGTCGCTCACAGGTCCAACAACCTGTTATTCCAATATTCAACCACCTCTCTCACCTGGAGAGAGTGTTGTACAAACTGGCCAACAAGCCACACAGGATCAAACAATACACGTCCACCACAATCCACAGGAATCCAAACACGAACACCCCAGGGAAGCTCCAGACAGGTGCAGCAGTATAACCAGGCTTAACAGGGACGAGACACTTCTGTTTTCTCAATTTGTCAACACAGAATAGACTCACACTCTGGATTCTCAAGGATGCGTGACGAGTCATCCACGTATGGGTCGATTCAAACTCCCCGGTTTAGAGCAGAGAAGGGGTCTACCAACTTTCTAGAACAAACACAGACTCTTTCCCAAATCCACACAGGCTTCTTGTTCAGGGAATATACACACCGGTTTTCTCATATCCAGACACAGACTTTTCGAATCATAGGGACGCATGAAGGTTCTCTGTAGGAGTCGGGTTGGTAGTACTATCTAGTGCTCCGTACGCGTTCAGACAATTGGGTAGAATGGGGGAGGAACCCTTCTCATGGCTCACCCTGACCATTTTATTCGCATGCGTCAGGGTTGACACTTATCACCCATGAAACTGCATGCGTTCCACCAGCACGCATCTCCCTTGTATGTTCTCCCCTTGCCAGAAACTTAGGATAAACCATAAAATGCACATGTCTTTTGGGATAATATTAAAATATTATTCCCAAGCTTAAGCCTCGTAGGCTCAACACTTAGCCCCTTTTCCCACCTTCCAGTCCCTAATTCCTTGCCCACTCTATGGATTCTTAGTCCCCCTTCACTCATTCATCGTGGTCGGTCTGCACATGGTGGTGTTTATATTTTATTAATTGTTCTGCGTGATTACATATACAACAGCAGGCTCTTGGCCTTCAACACTCAGGCTCCCTGGCCTAACAAACACATAAGCCTCCAGCTTATAAAAACTTGGCTCACCAGCCTATAAAACATAATTACAATTCATTTCAGAACATGGTTTACAATGGGGCTCGGCCTTGGGGACACTACAATCCCCCTCCCCTTATTTTTGCACTATCCTCAATGCAACTTTACACAGCATCTGCAAGCTTTTCAAAAATTTTCAAAAAGATGCGGGTACTCTGCCCGCATAACATCTGCATGCTCCCATGTCGCATCCTCAGGACCGTACCAGGTCCACTGGACCTTTACAAGCTCTATGGCTCGATTCCGGAGCTGTTTGCTTTTCCAGTCCAATATGCGCACAGGATGCACTTGCAAGACACCTTCTGGTTCCACCTGAATCACATTCCAATCGATAACATGATTAGCATCAGGTACATATTTCTTAAGAAGTGAAACATGAAACATATTATGTACATTCATAGATGCAGGTAATGCAAGCATGTATGCAACCGACCCAATCCTTTCCAGGATCTCAAATGGCCCACAAAATCTTGCTGCCAACTTGGCGCAACTTCCCAGCCTCAGGGAACTCCTGTTAGTTTTCACTTTCAGGAAAACATGGTCACCCACTTTGAATTCTCTATGGGTTCTGTTACTATCAACGTAAATTTTCTGCCTGTCCTGGGTAGCTTTTAGATTATGTTTAATTCTTATCATTTGGTCTTCCATCTCTTTGCGTAGCTCAGGCCCAACTACTACTCTGTCAGCTGGATTATCCCAGCTCACTGGCATGTTGCACTTTCTTCCATAAAGCACTTCGAATCGGCTCATCTTCAATGATGCATGATACCCATTATTGTAGGCGAATTCTACCAAATGCAGGTAGTCTTCCCACCTTGATGGTTTATCCATCACATACATTCTCAGCATGTCTTCTATTACTCTATTCACTCTCTCTGTCTATCCATCAGATTCAGGATGATACACTGTGCTAAAGTTCAGATTCGTTCCGAATCCTTTGAACAATCCTTTCCAGAAATTCGAAGTGAATTTCGGGTCCCTATCAGACACAATTGTCTTAGGAATTCCATGCAAGCGTGCAACTTCTTTTAAAAATATATCAACAACATCAGCTGCTCTGTGGGTGGTTTTTAGTGGAATAAAATGGGCAGCTTTAGTAAGCTTGTCCACCACCACCATGATTGAATCATGCTGCTTGTTTGTTCTGGTCAATCCTGTGATAAAATCCTTTGTTACCACGTCCCATTTCCATTCAGTAATAGGTAAAGGCTGCAGCAACCCTGTTGGGTGCCTATGCTCAGCCTTAACCTTATGGCACTCCATACATCTGGCGATGTATTCAACGATTTCTTTCTTCAAACCCGGCCAAAAATAATGGCTTTTGACTGCTGCCATAGTCTTCTGATAACCAGGATGTCCAACATAAGCCACATTATGCATCTCCTTTAGAATTGCCAGCTTCAATTCTCGAACATTGGGTACATACACTCTGTTTTTATACAGAAGTAGACCATCAGTTCCCAAGGTGTAACTTTCCTTGGTCTGTGGTTTCTCACGCTGTTGTAGCTTTTCTACAAGACTTTTGTACTGCAATTCAGTACTTACAGCTTCCAAAATTCTGTCTTTCATCGCAGTCCGGTACATGCTAATGGTTGTAGCATGTAATAAGTGCACTTTTCTGCTGAGTGCATCAGCCACCTTATTTTCTTTCCCTTTGATATGCTTGATATTGAAATCATATTCACACAGAAACTCCAGCCATCTGATTTGCCTGGAATTTAAGGTCGGCTGATCAAATAAATATTTCAGACCATTATGGTCTGTTCTCAACTCGAATCTCTTTTCCATGAGGTAATGTCTCCATTTCCTTAGGGCGTGGATGATTGCTGCCAGCTCTAAATTGTGAGTGGCATAATTCTTCTCATGCTCCTTCAACTTTCGGGATTCATAGCAAACTACAAATCTCTCTTGGCTGAGAAATCCTCCCAGCCCCTCCTTACATGCATCTATGCACACTACGTAATCCTTATCTGGATTTGCAATCTTTAGGATCGAAGCGCTAGTTAGCAGCTGCTTCAATCGCTGGAATTTGCTCTCACATTCTTCAGTCCACTGGAACTTCTTCTCCTTCCTTTGCAAGGAAGTGATAGAATGACATATCTTTGAGAATCCGGCTATAAACCTCCTATAGTAGCCTGCCAGACCCATAAAAGATCTAACTTCTGCCATATTCCTTGGCACTGGCCATTCTCGAATGGCCTCCACCTTTTCAGGATCCACAATGATCCCTTCTTTAGATATAATGTGTCCCAAGTAATGGATCTGCCTTTGGTAAAATTAGCACTTGCTCAGTTTTGCGTATAGCTGGTGTTCTCTCAACACCTGCAGCACCATTCTCAGGTGTTGTTCATGTTCTTCCTCTGTCTTAGAATACACCAAGATATCGTCCAGGAAGACTATGACAAACTTGTCCAAATAATTTCTGAACACTCCATTCATTAAGCACATGAAAACAGCAGGCACGTTGGACAGCCCAAACGGCAACATCGTGAACTCATAGTGACCGTACCTTGTTCTAAAGGCGGTCTTGCTGATGTCCTCATCCTTTATTCTCACTTGGTGGTATCCAGATCTGAGGTCTATTTTTGAAAATATTTTTGCATCCTTCAACTGATCAAAAAGATCATCAATCCTTGGCAGACGATACTTGTTCTTGGCAGTGACCTTATTCAACTGTCGAAAATCAATGCACAATCTCAGCGTCCCATCTTTCTTCTTCACGAATAGGACCGGGGCTCCCCAAGGTGACACACTGGGGTGAATGTAACCTTTCTTTAGTAGCTCTTCAAGCTGTAATTGCAACTCTTTCAGCTCTGGCGTACTCATTCTATAAGGAGCCTTCGAAACTGGAGCTACTCCAAGCATAAAATTTATAGAAAAATCAATGTCCCTCTTCAGTGGTAGTCCAGGTACCTCCTGAAATATGTCCTTGAATTCTTTGAGTACTTCGTGGTCTTCCAGATTCAAGACTTCATCTCGGGATGCTTCTTCCACCTGAGCTACAAATAATTGACAACCTTTCCGGTAACATTTCTTTAGCTGCATGGCTGATATTTCCCTCACAGCCACGAATCTGGGAATTCCTTGGACTGTTACCTGATTTCCCTCCTCGTTCAGGCATGTAAACCTCTTGTTGCGGCAATCCAAAAGGGCATGGTGCTGGTCCAACCAGTCCATTCCAATTAAGCAATCATATGAGCCTAAAGGCAGAATGTTCAGTTCAGCCTTAGTGCTCATTCCTTTCATGTCGACTGAACAAGACTTAACCAATTTAGTGACCTTCCTCTTGGTCCCTGTGGCTAGTTGCACTAACCAAGACTTCTCATGTTTGCTTCTCGTTAGATGCAAACTTTCCACCACTCTAGGATCTACATAACTATGGCAGGCCCCTGAATCAATTAAAATAACAAGTGGTCGGTTGTTGATCCTACCTTCCACTTCAATCACGTGCGATTGAAATTCTGCTTGCTTGTTGTCCAGGGTTGCGTAGATCCTCGACATTCTGTTGCCCATATCCTCCACTGTTTTAGCTTTCTGATCAGTATGGACAGTTCTTTCTTTGTCTTTTCTGTGGGGGCAGTCTCTGTACCTATGATTCCCTTTACAACCCCAACACTCCATAGGTGGTGGTCTTGGCACCTGCTCACTCCCTTCAACTTTCCTGGGCTCTCTAAAAGATGACTGTCCCCAAGGACTATTTCTGAAAAAGGAAGGCTTGTTTCCCTTCTGCCTCTGTTCCTTCTTAAACTTCCTCTGATCATTCCAAGCCTTCTGATGGGTAGGCCTTTCTCCTTGTTGTTCATACAAGCATTTCGCCCTTCTTATTGTTTCTTCCATGGTCTTAGGATCATCATATTGAATATTTTCACTCATGGAAGGTGGAAGTCCACTTAGATATCTCTGAATCTTGACAGCCTCATATTTGATGAATGGAACATACTTTAGTAGTTCTAGGAAACTTCGTTCATACTCATCAATAGTCATGCTGCCTAGCTTGAGTTTGAAGAAATCCTTCATCTTTCTGTCATAGTATCTTTTAGTCAGGTATTTCTTCTCGAAATACCTCTTAAATTCCTTCCAAGTGACCTCTTTATCTCTGATGTGCTGCACCTACACAAACTGATCCCACCACATGGATGCTTTTCCTTTCAGTTGGTACATTGCAATTCTTCCTTCTGCATGGGTGGAATAATTCTACAGTTGAAATTATTTCTTCATGCCAAGCAACCATGTCTTGGCATCTTCCTCCTTCTTATGTTCTCCATCGAATGTTGGAGGCTTAATCTTGTTCATCTCCCCTTTCAATTCCTTCTTTCCAGATTTTTGATGTTTTCTGGTAGGGGACGGGCTTGAACTACTGTGTGTCTCCCTGTCAGAATGTCCTTGGGAGCGACTAAGATGTCGACTACCACTCCTCGACCTACATATTCTCCCATGGGTTCTGCGACTCTCCGTCTTACTTGAGTCTTTTCCCTTCTCGAGTTTCCTCTCTATTCTTTCCAGGCTCTTCAAAAATTTTAAGTTTAATACACCCTACCAATCCCTGACTTTCATGAGCTTTCGGCTATCAGCTCGGTGAACCTGGGTCTCTCTCTGCAATCCTTCAATAATTTTCATTATGTGTCCTTCCTTGTCCTTCTCTTTTCCATGCCCATTGGAGTTCGATCCTTCGAATCCCAGGTTAACATCCTTTCCTTCTTGTTCGTCTTCTGTTTCGGGGGTAATCTGCACCTTTTCCCACTCCATACTCGTCGTTGGTTAACTAGAGTCCTGACCTTTGTTGAACTCTGCACACACACTGTGCAATTAAATTCGAAGTTTGTCAGGCCATTACTCCTTCCGGAACAATCCATAACATTTATAAGCCAATACGAACAAGAACGAAAGACATTTTGATTCAAATAAGTTTTATGATCTCTCGTTCGATTCTGCAATTTTCATGTTTTTGAAACTTTCATTTTCGGCACTTCGGGATTTCGGGACTTCAGGTTTTGGGGTTTTGGTCCACGAGGCTTTCAGACTTGCTTTCCTTTCCAACCCCTAACTTCCGAAATTCCGACTTACTTTACCCTCCGGGCCCACATAGCACAGTGGTCACCCACAACTACGCTGGCACGTGGTACGTTCATGAGGGTCCACGTCGCTTTTAACGACGTCATCGGGTCCCACCTCTCTCACTTCTCTTCTTGACCCACTGACATGTGGTACATCTCCATGTGTCCACGTCCATTCCTAGAAAAAAATCCAACGGTTAGATCTTTCTCAGATCTACGGCGCAGATCCTTTCGGCGTTTCGGGGTTTCGGGTGTCGAAAGTTCATGCATCCACACATCTTGAACTTCCATTTGCCGAAATCACGAAATCGATGTCTACTAACTTACTTGATCCAACTGTCAAGTTCTTCTCCCCACGATCTACGGTGTAGATTGTTTTCGGGATTTTTTTGGGGTTTCGGGTTTTTTGGAGGTGTTCGCCTCTTCTCACCTCCCATCTCCCAAAACGTCGATTTCTTCCTGGCAATTAACGGTCCAAATCTCTCTTAGATCGATGGTTACGATCCAATCATGAATTTTCATTTCGTGAATTCTCACAAACTCACCTGTTGACTATTTTCAAGTTACGAGTCAGCGAAAGGCTGATCGCTCTCCACGCGTTCTTTCTGATGGACGGTCCTGACTAATTTGGGATTTCGCGTATCGCGATTTCCACACTCCAGTGCAATTCCAAAGGGATTTAAACCCCGTTCACACTTTCCATATTTGACGGTCACGAGGGCTCACCTTCCCTCCCAAACAGATCCTAAAGCTCCTACACTTCCGATGTGGAGTCCTCTCTCCCTGTGGACTTATACCACACTGGCTGCGGTTTCATAACGTCGCAATACCTCCTGAGCTTTAAAAACTCGTAAAGTAACTCCTTGACACTTTGGAGCAAACCAGGGTCCGAAATTGGCCTTCCAGACCCAATTTCCCCTCGCATTCTCGGTCCAAAGACCGCTCCACTGGCCCATCTAGGCTCAGTGTCGAAACCTTGGCTCTGATACCAAACTGTAGCRCACCTTTTCAGCTACCATGGCTTAATCGCTCTTAAAAGGAAACTTTAACAYCACTTGGYACAYAACTCATACAGGTATTATATAMTCCAYATGCWTTTAAACAAATAAAYRCATTCTACACAKAGTATTCATATGAGTTACTGCCATAATTAACAATCAWTAGCGTTTCATACTAATTCATATACACAGYGGAAATCATGATAACATAAACARTAGAGTCATGCAAAACAYGATTAAAACATAATCAGATACTTATCTTTTAACAGTGGTAGAATCCACCAACCAAGTGCAGGCCTTCCATGAACCTCCCAGCCTTAGACCACACTGCTCATCAGCTCAGTAGTGGGTCAACCCCRAGTTGGGACTAAGCTCCACCCCAAGACAAGGAATCCTAGGCTAGGCTGAGGTTACAGGGAAAAAAAAACACAACCACATAGAAGGGATTCTCTCCAAGGAACCTCCCACGTTCACTGCCCACAGACCCTCATTCCCCACATGCCTGTTCCACCCCAGGAGTATACACCTTCTCTGTCACCTGGATAGTCCTTCGGCTGCTAATCTCCCTTGCCTTGGGTTACAGGAACATGCCGGATTGGAAGTCTCCGGGCTCTATGGAAGCTTCAAGGTTCCTTCAAGGAGTTCTCTCCTTCCTCTGCGCATTCTCTCACCTAGAGGGAGTCGCTCACAGGTCCAACAACCTGTTCTTCCAATCTTCAACCACCTCTCTCACCTGGAGAGAGTGTTGTACAAACTGGCCAACAAGCCACACAGGATCAAACAATACAAGTCCACCACAATCCACGGGAATCCAGACACGAACACCCCAGGGCAGCTCCAGACAGGTGCAACAGTATAACCAGGCTTAGCAGGGACGAGACACTTCTGTTTTCTCAATTTGGCAACACGGAATAGACTCACACTCTAGATTCTAAAGGATGCATGACGAGTCGTCCACGTAGGGGTCGATTCAAACTCCCCGGTTTAGAACAGAGAAGGGGTGTACCAACTTTCTAGAACAAACACAGACTCTTTCCCAAATCCACGCAGGTTTCTCGTTCAGGGAATATACACACTGGTTTTCTCAGAACCAGACACAGACTTTTCGAATCATAGGGACGCATGAAGGTTCTCTGCAGGAGTCGGGTTGGTAGTACTATCCAGGGCTCCGTACGCGTTCAGACAATCGGGTAGAATGGGGGAGGAACCCTTCTCATGGTTCACCCTGGCTATTTTATTCGCATGCGTTGGGGTTGACACTTGTCACCCATGAAACTGCATGCATTCCACCAGCACGCATCTCCCTTGTATGTTCTCCCCTTGCCAAAAACTTAGGATGAAACATAAAATGCACATGTCTTTTGGGATAATATTAAAATATTATTCACAGGCTTAAGCCCCCTAGGCTCAACACTTAGCCCCTTTTCCCACCTTCCAGCCCCTAATTCCTTGCCCACTCTATGGATGCTTAGTCCCCCTTCACTCATTCATCATGGTCGGTCTGCACATGGCGGTGTTTATATTTTATTAATTGTTATGCGTGATTACATATACAATAACAGGCTCCTGGCCTTCAACACTCAAGCTCCCTGGCCTAACAAACACATAAGCCTCCAACTTATAAAAACTTGGCTCACTAGCCTATAAAACATAAATACAATTCATTTCAGAACATGGTTTACAACGGGGCTCGGCCTTGGGGACACTACAACAACCCTATAGCCAATTCGGCTTACATATGCATGACAAGTAACCAACACTTACAAATGCATTAACCTACAAAAGTACATTCTAAGATTACCTTACAAAAACAACCTTTATGGCCTTACAAAATGCTTATTTATAGGCTTTACAACAGGAAAAAACCTAAAGATTGGTGCCCAAAAATAGTTACAGATCCATGCATATCATTGGCTACAAATCCAGCGAATGTCGAGATTCTGTTACAGTTGATGCCAAGTCGAGTTTACTAGTCAACTACCAATCGACCTTCATTCATTCTCTAGTCGGTCATCTTACCCCTGCATTTTGACCTTTTGTCAATTTACTTACCATTGATATCTTCGACTTCAACTTTACCCTATCAACTCCCTCAACCTTCGACTTGATGTCAATCCACCTCGACTTCGACCTATTGTCGATCCACCTCGACCTTTGACTTGTTGTCAATCCACCTTGACTTTGACCCTCAATCGATTCACCTAGACTATACTTTCATTGCAAAGAATATAACAACTCAACAGTCATATGATCTTATAGGTAATACATTCAAATTTATCTTTTTGTTATGACCATTTATATTCATTTCACAATCAGGAATGAATTCTTCTACCTTTCTTTTTGTGCAAGTTGCTAACTGTACTAACCAAGATTTTCCATGCTTGACCTTCTTTAGCTTGTTTCAGTCTACTAAAGTTGGGGTAACATAACTCAAACTAGCTCTTGGGTCAATTAAAATAGATACTTTGTTTTTATGAATTTTACCTTCAATATCCACAATGGTGGATTGATGATTTGTTTGCCCTCCATACAAAGTTGTGTTGATTCTATGAATTCTTTTACCAATATCTCCAATTGATTGAGCTTCTTGTATGTTCTGAATAGTTTTATTTGCAACAATACTATAGGGAAAGTTTCTCAATAAATGTAGTTCGCCACATCCCCAACATTTCAATGGTTCCCTAGGATTATCATTTGCTTTCTTGAATCCCAAGTTAACTGACTAACTTCCCTGTATTCGTGGGACATTTTTGTGGAATTTTTTTCTTGATTTCCTTTGTTCATATTTCAGAATGGTGAAGGTTTGAAACCCCTTTTCCTTTGATTTAGATTTTCTTTCTTCTTTTCTCTCCATGCTTTTGGATTTTCTAATCGTTGTTTGTATTGACCGTAACATATACTTACTTTTCATAGTACTTGATTCAAAGTTTTTGGGTTATCAAACTCTATTATGTCCTTGTATGACTGAGGTAAACAACTCAAAAACCTTTGAACCTTTACCTTTTCATCTTTTATATAAGGCACAAATCTCAATAATTCCATAAATTTAGTAATTAGATTCTCCATGGACATCTGTCCTAACTTCAGTTCATAAAACTATTTAGTTTTTCTCTCATAATAACTTTCAGATAAGTATTGTTTCTTAAAGTATTTATTAAAATATGTCCATTACATCTTCATTTATTTGAATCCTTTGGCTATTTTTAAGTCTTGCCTCCAAATATTGGCTTTACCTTTCATATTGTAAATAGTCATCCTTACTTTACAATTTTGCTTCTTCACCATTTCTGGAATCATTGTCAAATGTTGAAGGTTTGATTTTCTTGAACTCTCCATATAAATGGTTCATCTCTTTCCTTTTCCTTATTGTAGATGCTTTGTTTTATGTCATGTTTGTGTCATTAGAAGAGTTGTTTTCTCTTTCTATTTCGTGACTAGAATATCTAGAGGACTTTTTACTAACTTCCTTATCCATTTCATTATTCTTAAATCTACTTTTTGTTTCTATTCTTCATAATAACATCACATTGATCTCCTGTTGATCTTCATGTGCTTTCTTTAATTTTTCATTATCAACTTTGAATACCTATAATTCTACAATAAGATTCCTCATCATTTCCAACACCTCGGTTGTTGAACATCCTTCATTGTGATGTTCTGGGTTTCTAAGAAGTTCTTGATTATGATTTTTTTCAGGTTTGTCTTCTTCTCCATTCTACACTGACATAGTTACAAAACAATGTTCACACAATTTGTTTGTAACAATAATTTTTATTTTTTTTAGATTTTTCATTTAACAAGATAATTTTTTGCTATCGCCCTCAAACCTATTTCTTGTAACCTACAGCTATGATACCACATATAACATACCCAAATTTAGATAATAATAAGAAAAATTGCTAGGTTGAAAATACGGATGTACTCTTCGTCAATCCTTACTTTTACATAGTACCTAATTAGATATGTTCTAAAAAGGTTAGCTACATAATGCTCATAACTTATTATCGTCTCTTTTTAATCGACTAAAGTGTTTATATCACATGAGAATTGGTTATCAACATAAGGGTTTCCCTTAAATTAAAAACAAAAAACAAAGGGGCAGCCCTTGTATTCTCCCAAACTAGACTCAACGTTCTAAACAAGACATGTAACCTTCACGACCTTGGTACATGTAAATCGTGCATAGAATAATTGGTAAAGAGGGTTTTTATTTTTAAAAATTCAAAGGAAAACTTACATATTAAAGAGAACGGGTAAAAATGGCCATCCCGAGGTTTGGTGAAACTTTAAATTTATTCTTTACCATACTGGTCATCATATTTTTCGAGGAAGGCAGACTTGTTTGAATCTTCATAAAACTTTAGTACGTACAAGATTGTCCCTCCATTCCACTAACCAATGCCATTACTCTATTCTGAGAGCATCACATGGCTTATCGTTAAAGTGAACTGCATATGACCATCATTCAAGAGTTAACCTAAGACCACTTTAATGGGGATTTTAAAATTTATAGTTTGTTTCTCCATTTAGATATATATGATATTATGAATAGGTGTTGATTATGAAATAAATGCTCTCATAACAATTTGGTATTTCTCTCCTTTTGCGACACATGGTATAATAAAACATTTTGTCGGCTTAGTCTTAGAGAAAGATTCCAGATATATTTTGTGTAAGTGAATTTGTATAAATGATATCTGTAATTTTACGTAGATCGAGATTACAGTATTCTATTACTGTATTATTTCTTGGCACGTGTTATTTTTACATTTTTAAACATGAATTTTCCCATATATTACATGCTTCTTGTGGCAATTCAAAAGGGGTATCTCTGTAATTTTCTTCCTGTCTTCGTCATTTATAATAATTTCCATTAATCATATGTTTTATCTCTTCTTGAATTTATTTCTTTCAAGAATAAATATTTGTTTTAAAAACAAGTGGAGTGAAAACTAATGATGGTTATCTCATGCGCGAAGGAACCCATCATTTCTTTCATGTCTCCTCCTCCCTACGCACTCGTAGATTCCTCGAGGAGTTTGAAAATCATGATCTAGTGCTAAATCAATACCGAGTTTACACAAGAGACCATTGTATCCTTGCAAGGATACAAAATTTATACACTTATGGTAATTCCTACAAATCCTTGCGCATATGTGCTTATACCTAGAAATGTCTTTTATTTAAGCACTTCCTATATTACTTTTTTTGAAAAATAATATAACCTTACTAATATGGAAATAATCTATAAAGCATAGTTTAAACAATGTCTTTGTCTTCCATCAGAATTCACAACTTGTCCTTTTATTGAAGATAAAATGTTGATTCCTCTCACTCCTATTGTATTTCTATAGCTTATCACTGAGGATTACACTGATATACAATTTATTTTCTAAATTCTTTAATATTGTATCTCTTCTTGTTTAGAGTTTTTCTCACTATCTGTTTTATGTATTCATATAATGACACAAAAAATGGATTTACTCTTATTCTATGAAATTAGAAAGTATTCTATTTTCTTTCAATGTATAAAATATTTTAATACCTTATGGCTATAGGATATTTAGAAAACATACTACTTTATTTGGAAAGTTCTGGAACTTTAAGACTTGTTATAACTATACAAAATTGTTTAATCTTTCCATTTTCTCAAGATTTATGACTAGAATATATAAGTCTATGATGAGGGATTTATGAGCCATAAAGTAATTATTTAGCTTTTGTAACATACAAAAATCTATACAGATTTAATTTTGTAGCATATATATAATTTCTATAGCTACATGAAATTCATTATTTCCAACAAAAAAAATAAGACACATCTATATATATATGAGACTTTCTAGATATAAGAAATTCAATATTCACAGAAATGAAAAAGGTCTAATGAAAATACATATTTGTAACAGTGATGATGAAAAACAAATGGAGCAGCTATGTTCCACCCAACTATAGGTAAAGAAGCCAATATTACTTGTCTTGATCACCCCCTAGCCTGACCATGACTCTATAAACGAAAATTGGGCTTCACTCCTTTCCCATTATCTTTTTGTATAGTTCAGAAAATCATTTGTCTAACACCACTTTTACTCACACAACAAATAATCATCTCCACAACACACTAATTAGTGTCCTCCCTCACACATGTATTGTATATATCTCATTTCTCATTGCCTAGGAATTTTCCATCCATTTCCCTCCTTAGGAAATTCACAGCTTTACAAATCCTTGATTTTTAGGGGATCGCAATGACATAATTCAACTTGTAATACTTTTAAAAATCAGCTCTAAGTTAACTCAAACATGTTCTCCACTTATGGAACCATATCTAACTACTTTTAACCTGGTTGTTCCACCTGTTTTCCACTATTTAATTTATTAAAATATCTATCTCATACATTTGTCCATCAAAAGGGGATAGTTGGCAAGTCAAACTTTTTCTCAACAGTCACAAAAATAATAATTACATGTCTTTATACTTTCAAATACTAATTTCCTTAAATGGAAATTTATTTTCAAAATTATAACATAGTAAAATGTTTTTTCTAATATTTGAGGATGTCACACATTAAATATTGATGATCCGCTTGTCTGTTTTCCAAGGCCACGTTAATCCCTCTAGTTGTTTTTTCCATATCACTAGTTGTTGTTGTTTCAAGATATGCATGAATATTGTTATTATTCTTCTTCCTGTGAGGACAATATTTGAAATAATATGGGTGTCCACATTCTCAACATTTTACTCGTTCCCTTTGAGGAATTTTTTTTTTTATAAAATGTTGTTGTTCTTGCATCTTTATTTTCAGGTGGGTTATAATATTTATTACCCTTATAATTATTTCCCTAAAAGTTCTTATTAGGTTCTTATTAAAGAATCTCCCCCCCCCTTCCTTCATGGATCAAACCTTTCAACCTTTTTTCCTTTCCAATTTTTAGAATTTTCATTTCAGTCCTTCTATTGTTCAAAACATAGTTTTTCCTTACCCATACTTCTTCTAGGGTTTTAGGATTGTCAAAATCAATCCTATATTTGTATAAATCAAGTAAATAGCACAAAAAACATTGTTTTTTAGGTTTCTCTTCAACAATATAAGGTACATAGGATAGACTTAGAAATTTACTACAAAAATCTTTCATAGTTAGGCTTCCTAGTTTTAACTCATATAATTATTTTTCCTTTTTTTCATAATATTGTTCTGACATGTATTATTTATTAAAATATGTTTTAAAGGTCTTCTAGGTGATCTTACGTTATTTAATGTTCTTTACCATTTTAATTTATTTCCATCATATATTTTCTTTTCCAATTAGATTATAGATGGCCATAATTGATTTAAGTTCACCTGAATAATTATATATCTGAAAATAAATTGCATTCTGGATAGACAGGCTTCAATCTCTTCTTCAGTTTCCACTTCATTGTTAAATATTGGAGGTTTAATATTCTTAAATTCTCCCACAATTTCATCATGATGTTCATGTTTTTTCTTATTTTTTTGTTTCTCCTCCGCACTATCCTCACTTGAATTTTTATTTTTTTGCTCACTACTTTTAGTTTCATTATAAATAGACTATGTTTATGTTTCAATATTTTCCAATTTTCTAGCTCTTTTCTTATGCATAATAGTTTTTGAATTACTAGAATTGTGTCCCTTATTTCAGTTAGAATTTTGATCACATAGTTTATTGAACAATATTGCATTGATTTCTTCTTGTGTTTTCAGTTCGTTTTTTTTTATCCTTGCTTTCATTCAGATCCACCCAAATATTTTTGTCACCAATATTTCCTTGTTCACGATTTTTTGGTTAATTTTGATGTGATCCTTCCTCTGGTGGAATAGGAAATTTTTTCATCTTACCTGCAATAATAATGGGTTTTCTTCCTAAAACTAGGAAGAAAAGTAACATTTATAAATTAGTATTGTATATACAGTAAATACACACATGTATATCTATATTTATTTATTTTAGTCCTTATGAACTCATTATAGGCCTAATGTTGTTCCTAAAGATCTAATACCATTTTTCACAACTCCTTAAATAAATTAAAATTTAACAATAAAAAACAACAAAAATATTTTCATCGTGTTGTTCCTACATCTAGTATAAATTGATTAACAAACCTATAGCAACTATACTCTTAATTCCATAACAAATATAATGCTACTATAGGAGGAAATAAGTTTAAAATTCCGTTCTCAATATTTTTATCTCTTATTGTTATGAGATTTCAATCTGTACCTTTTGTACCTAAGGTTATGGTGTAAAGTTTCATCTTCTCCTGTGTATTCATAAGTCATTTGTAATAGGTTAGTATGCATACGAATAACTATTCATATAATATTTCATTATTAGTTTCAAGAGTATGTAGGGTAACTTGAAATATAGTGATATTTAAATTATAAAGGTTTTACAAAACACATAGATCGTTTAAATAATGACTAAACTTGACATTTAGTCTTGGCTTTATGGGTCTTTAACTAAGGTCGTATTACTAATCAATCAAACACTCAAGCATGCTTATTATAACTCTATGGTACACGTGTCAGTCCTACTAAACCAAGGTAAGGTTCTACAAACTCAAATCTCATATCACCCCATGGGAAAAAATATCATTAATTGGAAATAAGTTGACTTGTCTACAATCAACCTAAGTATTACCTTTATATTAATTGAAGAACTGCATCGTGATCTCCCTGTCTTTGTGTCTTGAGGAGTAGTGGACAAGTGTCTTATTCTTGGGAATTGGTCGACCTACAAATTAATTCGACCCTGACCGATGGTTTTCATCATTTACACTTTGTTTTTTGTTCCAAAACCTCAACTCGACCTCCTGCGACTAAACCATGTCTTTTCTTTCCGGATGGTAAATACTTTTTTGGATTACATCTTCCTGGAAATTGTATAGGGTCTTGGTCTAAAACAAATCCAACAAATCCACCAAATCGTTGGGATTTTCATTGAACAATGTAACTATAAGATTCTTTGAATGTGTTTTTTATATATCCATGTTCAAGGAAGTGTCTCAGGAAGAGTTAAATATGGTCTTGCACATTTTGCAAAAGGAAAAAATTCTTGGCCCTGACATTGGATTGTGGAATTCTTCCTCAGGCTTTATGAGGTTATTGGTTAAGATTTTTTAGCAGTGTGGAAGAATCTTGACGTGAAGGGAACATATTTACCCCCTTTAAATTCAAAAATCATTTCCATCATCCTAAAATCAGAGAATCCTCTCTCTTTAGATGATTTCAGGTCTATATCACTATGTAATTACATATACAAGGTGGTGGCCAAAGTTATATCTCATATACTAAAGGACCTTCTCTCAGAAAAAGTCTAAAAAGAGCAATTTGGCTTCCTAGAGGAAAGGAAAATCCATGAGGCTATAAGGGTGGCACAAGAGGGTCTGCATAACATTAAGATAAAGAAATCTAAATGGGTCATCCTAAAAATTGATGTTTCCAATTCCTTTGACCGGGTAAGTTGGGTCTACATAAGATTTATTCTCACACATCTCTCATTTGATGTCCCCTTCATAAACTGGATTATGGGTTGTATCTCTTCGGTTTCTTTTGAATTACTTATTAATGGTGTGGCCTCTCCTTTCCTTCAGTCTAAAATAGGGTTGTGTCAGGTATTTCCACTATCACCACTTATTTTTCTCTTAGTAGAATAAGTTTTCCGCAAAGCTTTGGCCCATGCAAAAACCCAAGGAAAGTTTACTGGAATCCAGATAGGGAAAAATATCTTCATGACACGTCTCCTTTTCATTGATGGTGTTCTAATTTTATGCAGTGTAAAGAAGACAAACACGGAATCCCTATCATAGATTTTATTTATGTTCAATAGAGATATAGGAATGTAAATAAATATACATAAATCTACTTTATCTGCAAATAATCTCATTGTTTTTGAGTTGGATCAATACAAGTCTTTGTTCCTTTTGAGTTGGTAGACTTTGAAAAAGGGATAAAATACCCGAGTTTTCTCATCAATCCTAATTGTTACAGAAAAGTGGATTGGGAATGGCTCATTGGGAAACTTGAAAAAGGCTCAAGGTCTGGAGTCTAAGATGGTTATCTAGGGAAAGAAGGCTAACTTTAGTGAAATCGATGTTGGAATCCATACTGGTTTATTAGATGTCTTTGTCTTGGATCCATAAAGGAGTGTTGGAAAAGGTAAAAAATAAATGTTTTAACTTTTTCTGGTTAGGAAGTAGGGACAAACATGTCACCCCTTGGGTACTTTGGAAGAGGTTGGCTACACCAAAATTTCTATGAGGGTGGGGCTTAAAAAACATATTTCATTTTGCAAATCCCTAGAAGCAAAATTAATATGGAGGTTAATAGTGAAAACAAATTTATGGATTGAAGCAGTATCCCATAAGTATATTAAGCCTGATATAGTAGAAGGATGGCTTCGAAATACCACCAAAAAATAAAAAAAGTGTTCAATCATCTGGAAAGAAGTGGTAGATTGCTTCTCGGTGATCAGAGAGGGACTGGCATGACAGATTGGTAACAAATTCAAAGTCATATTAGACTTAGATCATTGGGAAAGAAGTGGTAAAAACCATATTATTTTGGATGATACTGTACAACAGATTCATGAAAGGGGATTTTTTCACCTAAATCAGATAACAAATCCAGTGACTTCCTCAATATGTAACTAAGGCTAGTTGGACACTGCCCAGGTGGGACTAGGAGCACACCAGGCTAAAATATTTTCAAACTATCTTTTGGACTTGAAAACTACACATGTCAGGATCAGAGATAGGGAGAATGAATTAGTTTGGAAACATGTGGAGCATGGAACTTACACACCCAAGATGGGGTATATTCATCTAAACTTTGACCTGCTACAAAAAGAACCATCTTGGTGGTGTAAAATCCTTTGGAAGTCTAAGTGTCCTTTGAAAATTCAAATATGTATGTGGTGCATATTAGAAAACAAAATTCTAACATGGGATCGCATGAATAAAATGATGATCGAAGGACCAAGTTGGTTCTCTCTATGAAAAAATGAAGAGGAGATGGGTTTCCATATTTTTCTCTCTTGTCCTTTTACTAAACAGGACTAGAAAGAATTCTCCTCCTACTTAGACTTAAATTGTTCCTAGAGGGGCACTTTTGTAGAGGAGACCTGGAGAAATTGGTCTTCAGATGCCAGTAAAATGACATCAAGAGATTTACCTTTAATTATCTATTGGGGGGTTTGGTTGGAAAGAAATGAAACAAATTTTTAGAATAGGATGGTCTCTTCAGAGTGCACTGTAGCTCAAGGTCTAAGTATTGTATAACACTTTCCTCAAGTAAAGGACTCTACTCCAATATGAGTTATTCGTGAGGAACAAGTTGATTAAAATTCTCCTTGGTCTTTTTTCGTTGGAGAATCACAGAATAACGGGCAAGCCTATAGTGGTGGTCTGATTCTTTTCTTATCATATTCCCACTTATTTAAGATAAATATGAGGCTTGGATCCGACTCAAATAACTATGCTAAACTTATGGCCTTAAAACTGCTTATTCTTTTAGCTAGAGAAAAGGGGGTGACTTCACTACAAATCTATGGTGATTCATTGAATGTAGTGAATTGGACCATGAAACTTAAAAGATGTCACAATATATTATTATCTCTTTTCATTGAATAAATAAACGGTCTTTTAAACATTTTTGACTCTTTTTCTATTCATCATGACTACACAGAACAAAATGTTGATGCAGACTCTCTATCAAAATCTGGCATAGAGTTGGATTTCAGATCTTGGACTATCCAGGAATCAAAGGACAGGACCAGGATAGACTCTACCCACTCTCCATTCATATATACAACTTAGATGATCCTTTTTGGTTCTATCAGTTGGAGAAATTTATGTGTGTAATGTTCCCAAGCAATTTTGGCGAGGAACTAGGGTTTGTTGTTTGGTGTTTGGTGTTTGTTTTGAAGGTTTTTATTATAGAAAGATGTGTTGAAGTGTTTTGTTGAGTTTTATTGCATAGATGACATCACAACAAGGCTATAACATAATATAATGAATACAATACACAAAACAATACATAAAGCTTCATATTTGACCTTTATTTAATAATATAAGTGATCTTCATACATAGATCTAGTACAATATAGAAATATATAGAGCCTATTGGAGCTTCCCCAACTAGATATGGATTATTACAATATAAATGTGTTTCCCTTTACAACTGGAACCCTTATATTTGATTTGGTAAATCCCTATATGTCTAGATCTGGGACTGGTATGTCCCTAGCTCGCTAGATAAACTCAATATTTCTTTCCTCTAGTCAATGACCTCCAAATAGCTCCAAAATATAGTCAGAATGTAGATCAGGTGCCAAGAATATGGATGGTAGCAAGATAGGTTTAAAACCCTTGAATTCTCCTCCAAATCTCTAATCCTCCTCCATGAGAGTTGTGCCCTCCTTTAGAAACTCAACCAAGCCTCCAAAAATCATATAATAAGATAAAACCTAAAGTAAAAGCTAAAAAATGGTGTTATGACCATAGAAATGAACCCTGTAAAAGATGCAAAGGTTGATCTATCCTCCCTAGAGCAAATCGAACACTTCTTCCCTTGGAGTTGTGCCCCATTGCTGGAAAATACTTATAATTTGTGCCCTAGCCTCTGATTCCATATTGATGAATACTTGTGTATGGAAAGAATGGTGAGGGAGGGATCTTTCACCTCCTTGGCCAATATTGGACGAGGAACGAATGAATATTTCACCTCCTTGTTGTCCTCTAGGGTTTCTTGACTCAAAACCCTCAAAATGTAAGTTGTGTAGCTCAAGTGATCACAATCAGAAAATAAACAAGAATGAGGAGTGAGGCACCTTCTCTGTCTTTTATACCTCCCAATATAATTATGAGTTGAGTTTCCTTTTTTATTTTTACTAAGGTTGTAATTTTATTTTTCATTTAAGTTATCTTCACCTTTTATTTTCTTCATTAAAGTCACTTTAATTCCTTAAGTGACTTTTAGTGCCTGAACCCCCTTTTACCCATGGGACTATAGTCTACAGGGGTGACTAGACTACTTAGTCCATCTCTGTTATTGTCAAGGAGAGCGGGACATTACAGTCTCCCCTACTTGAAATTGTTTGCCCACAAGCAATCTTAAACTTTGTTGTTGTATCACCTATTCATTCTCCCAAGAGACATCTTCTATAAGTAGATTTTTACATTTGACCAAGTATTCCTTTATGCTCCTATTTCATAGTTGTTTCTCCCTTTCTTTCGAATAGTATCTCATCATTGGCTATGACATGTTGTCCCAAGTCCCTTTTTAAGCAAGATACATGGAAAACATTGTGAATTTGGCTTCCCTGGGGTAGTTCTAACTCATATGCTATTGAACCAAATTTCCATTGCACTTTATATGGACCATAGAACCTTGGTTTTAGATTTTATATTCCCTTACTCTTAAGGGATGATTTTTTATACAATTTTAGTTTCAATTACACCAAGTCCCCTACCTAAAAAGTGTGCTCCACCCTATGTTTATCAACATAAATTTTTTGTTGATTCTATGCCTTGTGTAAATGATCTTTCAGTTCCTTGAGGATGTATTAGCTCTTTTGTATCCATTATTTATCTATATTATCTATTATGTCTCCAAATACAATCTAAACGAAGGTGAGGGGTTCATAACTGTATAAATATTTAAAAGGAGACATGCCAATAAACGTATGATGAGTAGTGTTGTAGAAATATTATCCTAAATAAATCCATCTAACCCATGATTTTTCCTTCCCCAATACACAATTGTGGAGATAACCCTTCACCCACTTGTTCACAATCTCATTTTTCCCATGTGTTTATGGATGGTAGCTAGTGTTGGAGTTTAAAGTAGTGCCTACTAGTTGAAACAACCCCTGCCAAAAGATACTCATGAACCTATTGTCCGTGTCACTCATTATATTCTTGGATAGCCCATGTAACCTGAAGACCTCTCTGAAAAAAAAATCTACCACCTAATATGCACTAATGTCTATTGAGATAGAAAAGAAGTGCGCAAATTTGGTCAAATGGCCAACCACCACAAAGATGCAATCCTTCCCTTGAGTTTTGGGAAGACCTGTAATAAATCCATAGATATACTCTCCCATTTTTGCTCAGGAATAGGGAGGGGTTATAATAAACCTACAATATGTGTGTTCTCATCCTTGTTCTATTTAAAAAGGGTACATTCCTTGATATAGCGCATAACCTCTCCCTTCAAGCCCTTCCAAGAAAATATTTCCCTAATCTATCTATATTTTTTAAGGAATCCTTGATGACCTGCTAAGGAAGAATCATGGAATGCTTGAAGCACTTTCCTTTTGAATGAGGATATTGGAACCAAAAAGATCCTTCCCTTATAATAAATAACATCATCTATACTATTGTACATGTCATCCTGTATTTTTCCATACATCAGCGCACAAAAAAAATTGTTCTTTGAGTATTCTACCAATAAGAGAGATTTCCAATCAACATATATTGCTGGCATAGAGTATGTTGAAGGCCTTCTGGATAAGGCATTTGCCACCACATTATTTTTCCTTTCGACATACTCAATATCAAAGTTGTATTATTGGATTTTTCTTACCCACTTTTGTTTCCTTTCATTAATATCCTTCTTCACAAGCAATCATTTGAGACTGTTATGGTCGGTCCTTACCACAAATTTTGCTCCCACTAGATATCATCTGAATTTGGCGAGAGAATGTAGTATGGCCAACATTTCTTTATCATAAATGATATATAGTAGTTCAGGAACCCTCAATTTACTAATCTCATAGGAAATAGGATTCATATTCGGCATGAGAACTACTCCAACACCTTCTCCATATGCATCACACTCTAAAATGAAAGGTTGGGAGAAATCAGGTAGAGGTAACACATGGAAAGTACTCATCACCTTATTGATTTTCTCAAATGTTGATTGGGCTTCATCATTCCAGTCGAAGGCTCCCTTTCTGGTCAAATCAGTTAGGGGTGTGCAAAGTTGGGGAAACCCTTTGAATTTTTTTATATAGTAACTCTAGATGCCAAGAAAACTTTTAAGTTCTGTAAGCATCCTGGGTGTCGACCAATTAATGATAGCTTGAATCTTCTCTTGATGAACCTGTACCCCTTTTGCTCCAATAATGTGTCCCAAGTAGAGGACCTCTATTATTCCAATATCACATTTTGATCTAGGTGGATATTGGTGGCTGCCCACCTTTTCCAACTGGCTCAAAACAGTTTTCTGGCAATTTTGGTAATTTACTATTTTTAGCAGTTTTTAACTTCCGGGACCATTTTGAGGGCCTAAATGAAGGTTTTTCGGGATCTCTCTTCTCAATGATAGAAAAAGGCTTAGATTTATCCCAGAAAATGAATCTCCTCAATGATACCTTTCCAACGAGTTATTGTGTGCCCCAAACTGAGATCGTATTCCAAAGTTACGCCCCCAGGAAGTTGATACACCAAACTACCCAAAACGGGGTCCACAAAACTATTGGATTTTAATCTTTTGGGGTTAGGTTTTTGGATTTTCTGTATGATAAAAATTCCTTTGGAGCCTCATTGTAAAATCATATTCTTGCAAATGCGAGTAGCGGTGGTCTAGATTTAGCAGCGGAACGAACTGATTAATAGACTTAATATAATAACATAAAGATACGAAGAATAACACAAATATCCAGTGAACAATATCTTCTATTAAATAATGAAATAGGCTGAAACTGTAAAACTACAGAAATAAACTTGCTCAAATGGTGGTAGTTATCTCTGAGAAGCGATGTGGCTGCTACGCGCATCCGTCTGAACACAATGGATTACAATGAGTCTCCAAAGGCCTTTTTGATATTACTCATGAATGCCAAAACCCTAGACATCCAAAAACCTAACCCTAGAAGGTGAAATGTCAAAAGTCACATGGGCCCTATGGGTAAGTTGGTCTAATTTGGTACCTCAACTTCCTATGGCTATAACTTTTGGATACGACCTTCGTTTTAGGCGTGTGATAGCCTGTTGGAAAGGTATTTCAGGGAACTACACATTATGTTGTCAAGTTGTGACTCTATTTATAGTTTAACAGTGGCGAGCCAAAAAAAAAAACGTTTAGGGCCCCAAAATGGCCCCGGAAGTACAACAGGATGTGTTGACATGAAAACATACAAAATAAGCCAGTTGGATTAGGAAATAGGCCACTTTTACCCACCTAGAGGATGTGTAGGGCTTCAGACAACCCCAAAAGTGTAGAACCAACAATTACAAAGTAGTACAGAAGAACGTGATGAACAAAAAACAGACACGAGGAGCCAGTTGGAATAGGTGGGTGGCCACCAATATCCATTTGGATCAATCCTCCCCCCTTAGGAAGCAATGGTATCCATTGTGTTGAGTTCCCCCATCAGGTGAGGAAACTTCTGTTGGATTTGGCCCCAGGTGAGCCACTTGCCTTGGTGTAGGAGTTTCCCTACCTTGACAACCTGTTAAAGTTGGATCTACTTCTAGCGAGTTCCCTTGACCTGTGTGTCCATGATTTGATCAGTGGATGCTTGTTCCATGCAGTCAGGGTTGAGATCTGTGGGTTTCATTTGTTCTGTGATCTCAGAGGTGTCCAATAATGGTGGAAAATATGGTCGAAGGAGGTCCACATTGAATACTAGATGCATACCAAGGAAGGGTGGAGTGTTGAGCTCCAAAGCATTGGTACCCACCGCCTTGGTGATAGTGTAAGGTCCATAACAAAGTGGGCGAAGCTTTCAATGGGGCCCAGTGAGATGCTCCTTCTGCAGATGTAATCATAATTTTTCACCAACCTGAAACTGGTGTGGGAACCTGTGTTGATCATGGCATTTCTTGTACTTAGCATTGGATTTCTGCAAAATCTCCTGGACCTATTGGTGGATGTGATGAATATTATGAATTAATATAGTGGATTTGTCAATCGGAGACTGATTAGGGGAAGAGTTTGTTTGTGCGGTGGAAAGAAGAAGTGCAACATCAATGGGTCCCAAGGGTTGGAACCCCATACCCACCTAAAATGGGTTATGGTCGGTGGAACTACGAAGATCCATGTTGTAACTTTATTGGACATATGGGAGACTCTCGTCCCATTTACGTGGATGATTAGAATTATACATGCACATGATGTCCACAATCATCTGATTGACGACTTGTGTTTGACCATTAGTTTGGGGGTGGAAAGCAATGGATTTGGTGATCTTGGGGTCCAACAGAGATCAGAGACTCCACCAAAAGGTGTTGAGGAACATGTTTTCTTAGTCATAGATGATGCTTTGTGGTATCCCAAAGTGGACCCACACTCATTCGAAGAAGAGATTGGAAGTATATGCCACTGTGAAATTCTTCTTATAGGCTGTGAGGATGGCCATCCTCGAAAATCGATCAACGACCATGAACACACAATCATTTCCTTGCTTGGTGGATGGAAAGATAGACATGCAATCCATTGAGATGGATTCCCAAGGATTCTTGGGAATAGGAAGAGGGGTGTATAAGACTTGCTTCTTTATGCATGGTTTGCAAATGGCACATGCAGTACAAGATCTGATATACTTGTTGATGTCATGTTGAAGTTTTTTCTAATAAAAATGTTTCTGAAGAACGACCACAATTTTCTCTACACCAAAATGTCCTGCCACCAGACTGTAGTGGGCTTCCCAAATAAACTTTGTACTCTCACTTGTTGAAACATAGAGATGGCCCAGGTGGCATAAGATTCCTTCCTAAATGTGAAAATCAGTGACAGTTGCGCCTTTAACCAAGAGCTAGTAGATGGTGGCGAAGTCCAAATCTTCTTGATAAAGTTGGGGCCGCTCAGATGCTTCGTCTCCACGTGAATGGATCATAGTGGTGAGTGCAGCCACATGAGGCCGGCTGAGGTAGTTAGAAACATGATTGGAGATATATGTATTATACTTGATGTTGAGATGGAACTAGTGCAGGTAGGTGGACCACTTCTGATGGCGGTCGTTCTCCAATTTCCCATGTGCTTGTATGAACTGCAGAGGCTTGTGATAAGTGTGTATGATCATCTCTTTCCCCAGAATGTAATGTTTCCATTGATGGTATTCTTGTATAATGGAATACATTTCCTTTTCATAGGTGGGGTATTTTCGGACAATATCGTAGAGTGTCTCACTATGGTATGCCACCGGATGCCTGTGATGAGTGAGAACTTCACCCAAAGCATAGTCAGATGCATCAATCTCAATATCGAATGATTTTTTCAGATCGAGAAAGGAGAGTATTGGAGCTGAGCACAATATATGCTTCAGATCATTGAATTCTCATTTCTAATCCTTACCCCACACGAACTTGGCCCTACCACCTCTCTTGGTCACCTAGCTGAGGGCCCATGCAATATCAGATAATCCCAACACAAACCATCAATAGAAGTTGTCTAGTCCCAAAAATCTATGAAGCTCAGTTGGTGTGGTTAGGGCTGACCAGTCACAGATGACTTGGATCTTAGTTGGATCAACATGTACCCCATTCTCATCAACAATGTAGCCCAATTATTGGACCCTGTTCATGCCAAAAGATCATTTTTCCAAGTTGGCATAAATCTTGTGTTGTCACAGAGTGCTTAAAACCTGTTGAATATGTCGCATGTGCTCCTCCCACATTCTGTTGAAGATGAGGATGTCATCCAAATATACTACCACAAAGGAGTTGGTGAAGGGTCTCAATACATCATCCATCAATCTGATGAAAGTGGTTGGTGAATTTGTTAAGCCAAAGGGCATGACCAACCATTCGTAGAGACCTTCTTTAGACTTGAAGGTTTTATTCCATACATCAGTTGGTTTGATGGGAACCTGGTGGTAGCCAGACTTTAGGTCAATCTTGCTGAAGAACCTGGCCCCCTTGAGTTGTTCAAGAAGGTTACCAATCCTTGGAATTGAGTATCGGTTCCTGACTGTGATTTTGATTAAGTCTCTGTAATCAATGCAGAGTCGCCAAGTCTCATCCTTCTACTATACCAGTACAATCGGGCTTCCACAAGGGGATGCGTTAGGTCTGATGTGCCCCTTTTGAAGAAGCTCTCGAATATGACACATGATTTCTTCATTCTTCATCAACGAGGGCCAATGGAATGGTCCATTAGGTAGAGGTTCTCCAAGGTTCAAATCAATTGGATTCTTGACTTGGCAGTGTGTCAATACCCCTGTAGGTGAGAAGAACATGTCTTTGTATTATTCCACGATCTCATCCACTTTCTTTTGTTGCAAAGAGAGGTGTTGTGTAGAGGCCTCAGATGTGGCATCTAACTTCTTCTTGATGTGAGCACGTATCACAAAGAAGACGAACTTCCCGGTCTGTGAAATGACCTTACTGCATTTCCTAGCAGAGATTAAAGAAATAGCAGTAGGTGACGACACCTCTGGGATCCTATACAATTGTATACCCAAAGTAATAATAAAATTGTAGGGTATATACTCATACACAACATGACGCTTCCACAAATATGGTTTCCCTAAAAGAACATCAAAAAATTCAAGGGGATAAATATCACACAGTAACTCATCTTTGAAAGGGTTGATGTCGTAGGGAATATGACATTGTTGGCTGACACAAAGATCTCTTCCTTCGTGAAGCTAGCCGATGGTGTAGGACTACGGGCGTAGTGTCATTGGAAGTTCTAGCCGCTTGATGAACTTTGTTGAAATTAGTTTCTTCTGACTATCACTATAGACAATGAAATGAATAATATCCCCCTTGACCCACATCTGCGAGTGAAATAGGCATTCCCCTTCCTTTGGTTCTTCTGGTTCGCTTGGCCATATTTTGGTGATAGCGACAGTTGCACTAGGTTTAGTATCGACAATATTCTTCCCTCCTTAAGGATTTGAATCAGAATCAAAATCGGCCTCTGACTCGAAAGCCTTCATCTCGTCCACGAGGGTTTTCTTAGAGTGGCATTCTTCGGTGTTGTGCCAAGGACTTTTATGGTACTCACACCATTTTCCCATGTCCTTCTTCATCTTCTCATTTCCCTTCTTGTGTGACATCTTGGAATAGTTTTCCTGAGGAAGACCATCTCGACTTGTTTCCTTGCTATGTGGGTTGGGGATTCCTTTGCCCTGCTTCGGCTATGAGGGGTTTCCATATCCAAACTCTCAATGTTTCTGCTTAAATTGCTGCTTGATATTGACAGCATATCTATAAGTCGTGCCAAATGAGGCGATGTCCAAGAACTTCATTTTTGTTTGAAGGTATCTATGCAAACAACCATGTTATTTGAGCACCATATGATGATCAGAGTCTTTGATACCCAATTTGGTGTGTAGGGTATGGAAAATATTGGTGAATATTGGTATTGTCTAGTCCCTTTCTTGACGTAGGGTGTTCCATCTAGTGTATTGGTCCTCGTATATTCCAACATGGTAGTATTGTTCTTTAATAGTGTCCCTGAAGGAATCCCATGTAGGGGCCACCACAAATATTTTAGATTCCTCCATGGACCTTTGCTCAGAGTAAGTAACCCAACAGTCTTTAACATGCAGAACGACCTTCAGGAGTGAAAAAGTGATCTTTTCCCTATCGAAAAAATTGTGGACCGAAAAATATCCTTCGAGCAGATTCAACCATTTATCTACAACATCTGCATCTATCAGTCCTTAAAATAATGGAATATCAAAATTTACTTATACCTTGAAGGGGGTTACATGTCCGCTTGATGAAGATGCTTCTCCCGTGGGAAACCGTCGAAGGATATGCGTGAAGTTTTCCATAATTTCATTCCTTTGTCGCATAAGGGCTTCCTCGAGCAACATTTTAATAGGATTGCCTACTCCATCATCTTTAATTTCGTCTCCCATGGGTTTTTGTCGGGCTCAGTGCGACCGATATTGTAATGGATTGATTGGTTTGAGTCCCAACTTCTTATACCCAGACCTTGTTGGGGACATGCACGAAGAAAAATAAATGAAGAGAAGACCGCTCTAATACCACTGATCCATATTTAGGAGCGGAATGAACTGATTAACAGATTGAATACAATAACACATAGATATGAAGAATAACACAAATATCCAATGAATAATATCTTCTATTAAATAATGAAATAAGTTGAAACTGTAAAACTGTAGAACTGAAACTTGCTCGAATGGTGGTAGCTATCTCTGATAAGAGATGTGGATTATACACACATCCATATGAGCATAATGGATTACAGTGAGGCTCGAGAGGCCTTTTTGATATTACTCATGAATTCCAAAACCCTATATATCCAAAAACCTAACCCTAGAAGGTGAAACGCCAAAATTCATGTGGGCCCTATGGGTAAGTTGGTGTAATTTGGTACCTCAAATTCCTATGGTTGTAACTTTTGCATACGACCTCTGTTTTAGGTGCGCGATATCCCATTGGAAAGGTATTTCAGAGAACTACACATTCCATCATCAAATTATGATTGTCTACATTTTGACTATAGCGAGCCAAAAAAAAAACGTTTAGGGCCCCAAAATGGCCCCAGAAGAACAACAAGATGTGCTGACATGAAAACATACAAAATAATCTAGTTGGATTAACCGATAGGCCACCCGTATCCACCTGGAGGATGTGTGGGGATTCAAACATCCTAGAAGTGTACAACCCACAATTACAAAGCAGTACATAATAACGTGCTGAACAAAAAATGGACATGAGGAGCCATTTTGAATAGGTGGGTGGCCACCAATATCCATCTGGATCAAGAGGACACATCTCTTCTTAGAGATATGTTGCCACCATTCTAGCATGTCTTTCACTCTGTATTTTTACAGTCCTTGTACATTTTCACTCATTAATAGAAAATTGTGTATTGTTGTATCTTTGTGTTTACGGTTACATATCTAATACATTTATGTTATATTATTGAACATTTGAGATATCTCGGTACATTTATTTATTATATCTCCACTCTCATTTTGTGTCGAAAATAATTTGGATCACATTTTGATTCTTTGGCATATAAATACTGCTCCTCCATAATTCTGAAAATGTGGTCCATATGATTGAGATGCTCTTCCCAAGTTTTTTTGTAAATCAGAAAATCATCGAAAAAGACAAGCAAATATTTCCTTGGTTTCTTGTTAAACACATGATTCATGAAGGATTGAAAGGTAGATGGATCATTTGTATGATAAAAATTCATAACAAGGAACTCATAGTTTCCAAATTGACATCTGAAGGTTGTCTTGTATATGTCTTGCTCCCTTATCATGAAATGATGGTATACAGAGCATAAACCAATTTTGGTGAAGTATACTACCCCATGTAGTTCATCCAATAGTTCATCTATCCTGGGAATGGGGTATATGTTCTTGATGGTTCTTTTATTCAATGTTATGTAATCCATGCACATGCGCATAGTTCCATCCTTCTTTTTTACCAACACAACTAATGATACGAATGGGCTTGACCTTGCTCTGATATGACCCGTGGCTAGTAATTCTTTGATGGCACTTTCTGTATCATCCTTTTGTTTATTGGGATGTTTGTAAGGGGTAGTGATGATCAATTTGGCCCCTTCTTACAATTATGTAATATGTTCAAACCCCCTGTCTGGTGGTTTCCCTGGAGGGATAGGATCAAAGACCCTTTTGTGCTTGTGAAGGATCCTTTGTATGTCTAGAGGGTATTGTTTGTTTGTCCCATCATTTGTGTCCATGATTAAGAATTCATATGCAAAGACTATATCTTCTCGCTGAAATATGGCATGCATTTTCTTGGTTTTCGCCACTCTAGGAGAATCCCCTATCATCCCTTTCAGCATGACTCTTTTTCCTTCTTTTGTGTTGAAGGAAATTTCCATGGTTTTGTAATTAGTGGTTATTGGCCCCAAGGTGATAAGCCACTACACCCCTAAAATGATATTTGTGTCTAGAATTTCCACCACATAAAAGTCCTATATCAAAGTGTATCTGCCCAATGTCAAGCTCATATGTGGAATGTACCTGTCACAAGCAATAGTGCACCCTCCTGCCACTTCAACCAAGAAGCCCTCAAAATCAGTTGTAGGGATATACATCCTCTATACCATAGCCATGCCAATGAAGTTATGATAATCCCCACCATCTATCATTACTATTTCCCTTTGTCCTTGTAAAAATCCCTTTATCTGAAAGGTTTTAAATTTAGGCACCCCACTCATAGAGGCAATGGTGACCTTCTTGAATCCTACATCAAGGGGCAAGGATGCCCCACTACCTTGCGCTTGCAAGGCTTCATATTCCTCCTTGTGGTTGGTATGCATAGCATGGATAGCTCTACCTCCTTCATCATCTATCTCCTCTTCACTATCAGATATCACTTCTATATAGTGAATTTTTCCCTTGCCCAAACACCTATGACCTGGATGCCAAGGTTCTTTACAAGTGAATAAAAATTGTTTCCTTCGTAAAAACCTTCTTGTTCCTTCATCCAACTTCCCCTTACCTTTTTCCATTGGCCTAATGTCACGGACCCTAGGAATTATAGGAGGTTTGGGTGTGAATTTTTTTTATTTTCTTCCCCAACTAGATCTCTGGTGTGCTCAATAGTATCTTGCAAGGTCACAGGATTAAACTCCTTAACCCATCCTCTTATTGGTTTAGTCAGTCCATCTATAAACAACATAAGTAATCTAGATTCTGCCACATCCAAAACCATCATTGATACTCTTTGAAACTCCTCAACAAAATCCTCATCTGAACTTGTTTTCTTAAGCCATGTAAGCTCCCTAAAATGATGACCTGGGTCTCTTGTGTTAAATATGTCAATGAGACTTTGTGTGAATTCTTGATAAGAGGTGATGCGTCCATGGCCCAAGTGGTTATTCCATGAAAACCCCATTCATGTTCCTTCCCCATCAGATATAAAGTTGCAAACTTGATAGCTTCCCTTTCCTCCATAGGATTCAATTGGAGGCATGCATCCATCTTTTGCACCCATATTGTAACTTGGAGGTGATTCAATCCACCAAAGGTGGGTATCTCCATTGTTCCATACCTTCTTCCAATCTCAATAACACCTCAGTAGTGCTCCTTGGATCTCATTTTCATATTCAAGTGGAAATACTCTCCCATAGAAACTTGTCTCCTGAATCCTGCGCTCATAGCATTGTATTCCTTGTATGCAATTTCCCACTCATAAACAAGACTTTTTGAACCCAAGTCATTACCTTCCCTCCTTTTTGTATCTAGGAAGGTAGGCATATACGACCTAGGGGTATTCCTGCTAGCTATGTGAGATGGAATTGATATTGCATCATTTGGCCCATGCTCTCCCACATGAACTTTATGTATGGAATCCTCATGGTTTTCATTACCCCCACGAGATCCACCAACATCATGACTTCCACCAAACAAGGGTGAATATTTACCATGTCTTTGTTCCATCAAATATTGAGAGAGAATACCCTTATGTTTACTTTGTTCATCCAGAAAGGCTATCATTATGTCTTTCCCTCTTTGCAAACTAGAAAAGGATAGTTTAATTTCTTCTTGACCCAAAGATAGGTGGCTTTTAATTTCCTCACGGTTGCACTGCATAGATTCTTGATTGTTCTATAGTTCATTCTACATTGTCTGGGTTTCCTTTTCAGCCAAAATTTCAGTCTCTTCAGATGTCTCTCCCATACTGAATTTCGTCTATTCCCCTTCTAGAATAATTGTTACTAGGTGTCCCCCATGGCCTCTTCTCCTGGTCATTTGTATTTTTTACATGTTGGTGAAGGAAATTCACTCTGATACCACTGTAATGTTCCCAAGCAATTTTGGCGAGGAACTAGGGTTTCTTGTTTGGTGTTTGGTGTTTGTTTTGCAGGTTTTTATTACAAAAAGATGTGTTGAAGTGATTTTATGATTTTTATTGCATAGATGACATCACAACAAGTTTGGAACACAAGATAATGAAGAAAATACACAAACAAATATAGAAAGCTTTAGTTCTGACCTTTATTTAATAATATAAGTGATCTTCATACATGAATATGCAAATATGGTATAATACACAAAGATATAGAGCCTCTTGGAGCTTCCCCAGTTGAATATGGATTATTACAAGATCAATGTGTTTCCCTTTATAGATGGAAACCTCAAATCTAAGCTGGTAACTCCATGTATGTCTAGATATGGGACTGGTACGGCCCTGACTGGCTGGATAAACTTAATATTTCGTCCCTCTAGTCAATGACCTCCAAATAGCTCTAAAATAGAGTCAAAATGTACATCATGTGCCAAGAATATGGATGGGAGAAAGATAGGGTTAAAAGTCTTAATTTCTCCTCCATATCTTTAAGCCTCCTGAACGAGATTTGCTCCCTCCTTCAGAAACTCGACCAAGCCTCCAAAAATCATATAATAAGAGAAACCCTAAAGTTAAAGTTTCAAAAGGGCACTATGACCCTACCAATGAACCATGTAAAATATGGAAAGGATGATTTATCCTCCCTAGAGAAAATCGAACACTTCTTCCCTTGGATTTGGGCCCCACTACTGGAAAATACTTCTAATCTACACCCTAGCCTCCAAATCCATACTAATGAATACTTGTGTATGGATAAAATGGCGAGGGAGGGATCTTGCACCTCTTGGGCCAAGCTTGGACCAGGAATAGAGGAATATTTCACCTCTTTGTTGGCCTTTAGGGTTTCTTGACTCAAAACCCTCAAAACATAAGTTGTAGAGATCAAGTGATCACAATGAGAAAATAGAAAAGAATGAGGAGTGAGGCACCTTCTCTCTCTTTTACACCTCCCAATATAGATCTTAGTTGAGTTTCCTTTTTGTTTTTACTAAGGTTGTGATTTGATTTTTCGCTTAAGTTATCTTCACCTTTTCTTTTCTTCATTAAATTCACTTTTAATAAAATCGCTTTAATTCCTTAAGTGACATTTAGTGCCTCAACCCCTTTTTACCCATGGAACTATAGTCTAGAGGGGTCACTAGACTACTTAGTCCATATTTTTTATTGTCAACGAGAGGGGTACATTACAATGTGTTTAAGCCTATACTATTGTATATCTTGATAGACAAATTTAGTTTCAAAAGAAGATTCTACAGGTTTTATGCTTCATGAACAATTTTCACTTGTCTTGCACTCCTACTAGATTTTTCCTCTCAGTATCCTTGTAAGAGGGTCCGTGGATAGTTGTTCCTCTTTTTATATCTCACGCCTCTCTAGGAGGAGATTTTTTTGTCCTTTGTGAAAATATTGATATTGCACTGCATTTTTGCAGCAACATCAATACATGCCCTGACATGTATCTAAAAAATGTAATTCTATTCTATGAATAAAATTATGCTTTTTTCCAAGGAACAAAATAATAGTCATTAATAATAAAATATTATCATATAAATATATTTAACTATGATTCGAAATTTTAATTTACCTCTGATCCAATTAAACTATGATAAAGATTTATTTTACCTTCGATCCAATAAACTATGATAAAGACTTAATTAACATCACATTGCGGGGAATTTTCCTTTCATACAATATATTATGTTAATTCAAAATTCCTATCTTTGTGAAAAATGAAAACTTTTATTAGATTTTTTCTCAAAAAACTTGTCCAAAACATCCATTTCACAATGTGCCAAAGTTTCATTGTGATGAGCATAACCCGATCTTGCAATGTAATGAAACTTGACATTGCAATGTGAACAACATTACCCAATATCACAACTTTATGAACATATATCGACTTCGCATTTGAACATAACCTTTCACCAACATCAGAAAGAGATACAATCATACATAATCTGATGTCGCAATCTCACAGACATATCACAATGTTGCAATGTCACAGACATATACCCTATCATCATAATATGATGTTAGCCATGGTTGTGTTGATATAATCCTCGTAACATAACCCAACCATTCATCTATGTCATAATGTGACATAACCATTGAGGAACATACCAGTTCCTTATAATCCAACCTAGTTGAATATCATAATGAAACATCACCATTATCAAACATCTCACATTAACATAACGAGTAAGGAATTTCCCTATTTGAGATAACCATAACTGAGAAGGCTATGTGGTGTAATGTTAGAATGTGACTAAACCTATCATATCCTTACAAGAACATTGCAATGTGATGGCCATGGGATAAACCTTACTACGTGATGGACATTTCCCTACGTCACGATGTGTCAAACAATTCCCTACATCACGATGTGTCGAACATTTCTGGACGTCGGTATGTGACAAACATAGCCTAAGGTTACATTGTCACTATCATATCCCAATGTCGCAATGTGGAAAACACAAATTAGTTATGTGAATACTAACATTGCATCGTGACAAACATAAACAGACGTGGCATTGCGATGAACATAGCCCAGTTGTCATAACGTGATTAACATATCCTCATGTTATAATGTGACGCATTTCTATTGACATAATAATGTGACAAACATTTCCAAACATCCCAATATGAAGAACATAACCCATTTTCGGAATTTGATGTACACAACCCAATGTGGAAATGTGAGAAACATATACCAACATTATAATGATACAAACATTTCCTGATATTGCAAAGTGATGAACATAACCGGATGTCGCAATGAGATGAACATTTCCCAACGTTGTAATGTAATGAACATAACATAACGTCATAATGAGACAAACATTTATTCATGTTGCAATGAGACAAATATTTCTCGATGTCACAATGTGATGAACACTTCCCAACATCGCAATGTGATGGAAATTTCCTGATGTCACAATGTGACAAACATTTCCCAATGTCGCAGTGTGACGAACATTTTCTGATGTCATAATGTGACAAACGTTTTTGGACATCACAATGTGACAAACATTTCTCGACGTCGCAATGAGACAAACATTTCTCGATGTCACAATGTGATGAACATAACCTGATGTTGCAATAAGACGAACATTTCTCGATGTCGCAATGTGATGAACATAACATGATGTCACAATGAGAGGAACATTTCCCGACATCACAATCTGACAAAAATAACCTAATGTCACAACGAGACGAGCATTTCTTGATGTCACAATGTGTCGAACATAACTAGATGTCGCAATGTGACGAATAAAACCCCATGTCATAATGTGATGAACAAAACCTTATGTCACAATCTCACGAAGAAAACCTAATCAACATTGCAATGTTGTAGTGCCATAGTAAACCATGGTTAAACATAATTAACATGGCCCGCCATAATTAGCTCCACAAGGTCTACAAAGGTCATCCAAGGGCATGCTCAACAATAGTCAACCCTGGTTAGCCATAATCAACCATGGTGAAGGTTAACTATGATCAACCATACTGAACTTTGGTCCATGTCAAGCTCAATCATGGTTAACCATAGGAAACCATGGTTAAGTTCAACCATAGTAAACCATTCTCTTCGTCTTGGTCAATAATAGTCAACCATATTTAAGGTAATGGTCAAGTATATTCATAGTTAAGGTTAAGCATGGTGAATTCCATGCATAGTCATGATCAACCATGGCCATGGCCAACCATAGTCATCTATGGACAACACCTGTCAAACATAGTAACCATTGTCAACCATGGTCAACCATAGTAAACCATGGTCATGCTCAACTAAGGTCAACCATAGTCAACCATAGTAAACCATGGTCATGCTAAACTAAGGTCAACCATGGTGAACCATAGTAAACCAAAGTCAACCAAGGTCTACCAATGTTAGCCATGGTCCCGGTCAATCTCATGGACAACAATTTTCAACCATGGTTAAGCATTGACAACCATGGTGAACCATGGTCAAGGTCAACCATATTCAACCATGGTCATGGTTATGCTCAATCATTGTCAACTATAGTAACCGATAGTAAACCAAATTCATCTAAGGTATATGGAAGTTAACCATGGTCACGGTCAACCATAATTATCCATGGTCATGGTAAGCGAAGATCAACAACAAATAACCATGTGCATGGTAAACCATTATTTATTATTTTATTAATTAATAATACTTTATTACTTTATTAATGTATTAATACTTGGATAATCTATTATTAATGTCTTATTTTATTAGCATATAATGTATTATTACCTTTTTAATGTAATACATTTATGTATTTTTATATCTAATACACATTAATTAATAGACCATTAATGTATTATCACATCAATATATTAATACATTAATGTATTAATACATTGTTAATATATTAATACTTTATTAATGTATTTATGTAAAAATGTATTATTAATGTATTTTCACTCTATTAATGTATTAATTAATTAACTAGTATTTTAAAGAATTATTATAATAACTTTAATTTATACATTACAATAATGTATTAATTAATTAATACATTAGTAATTGCATACGTATACTATCACATCAATGCATTAATACATTAATATTTTACTACATCAAATTATTAATACATTAGATTGATATATTAAAAAAAACATACAAT
>ML778674.1:1140197-1157502 GCA_009831015.1 Picea engelmannii
TCGAAGACTAAGCATATACAATTGAGGTACCACTTCATACAATCTGCCTTGGAAGATGGACAATTGAAGCTGGAAAAGATACACACTATCCAGAATCCTGCAGACCTGTTAACAAAGGGAGTAATCAGGGAGAAACTGAGCTCTTGCTCAATTTTAGTTGGTCTTCAAGAATGAAGATGAAAATGAGAAATTTGCTAGGTCCAAGAAGGTTCAGAGTCCAGCATATACATCAGCGGTGGAGTTGTTGAGATTAGTCTCCAAGTGGGAGATTGTTGGTTGTGGAGCCTGATTATCTTCCTGATTTATAAGTCTTTTACTTTCAGTCGCATTTATACCCCATGAAGTATTTACACCCCAGAAGTATGTACACTCTTCCACGCAGGGGAGTGCAGAGGGGGGGTACCCCCTCTGCAGGGTCCGTGGGGCCTATCCCCCTGGCTGGGGGGTCTGGGGACAAGCGGGCCCCCAGCGGGGGTTCGGGGGCAGCGTCCCCCGATGGGGGTTCAGGGGTGAAGCCCCCGAAGAAAAAATTGCCTTGTAAAAGTATATTGTAATTTCATTGTAAATCTGGACCGTTCATTATAAGGTTGCAGATCTAACGGTAGAGATTATGTTAGGGTTTTTTTCCCTAGAAGGAAACCCTCTTTTATGAGGGAAATGTATCGCGGCTATGGATTGTGGTGAATATTGTATTATGAGAGAGGAGACTGTGAGAGAAATAAGAGGAAGTTACAGTGGGTTTTGTTGTAGGTTGTATCCCTTCATTTGTTGGATAATAATAAAGCAAGGACCTGGCAATTTCTCTGGTGGACGTAGCCCACGCTGGGTGAACCACGTAACTCTGTGTCTCTCTTGTATTGTGTGTCTTCTGTGTTTTGTTTCTGCATTTGTTTTATTTTATTGCTCTGTGGTCCTATTTTTTCTAACAGTGCTAACACAACATGAATAGAAACAAGATTTTAACAATTTGTGAGAAACTTTCATGGAAATCAATACCTTCCAAATACCCTTCTACTACTAGTCCTTCTTTGAACCTTTAATCTTTTACTACATTTTCTTTTATAAAAGGAGATTCATCAAACACTGCATCTTTGTCCATGATGATTATGTGGGTAGTATGATCCCACAGTTTGCATCCCTCAACATCATCACCTTATCAAAGATCTACATGTTTGATCTGGGTCCTACTTAGAATGTTGATAAAAAACATAATCATCACAACCGAATAATTTCACATTTGAGTAATTACCATATGACATGTTTATACCTCTTCCAGAATATTCCAGTCTTTTGTAACCAATGGTGACTAAGTTACCAGATAGCACAACCACTTATGTCCACAACTATTGTTGCAACTTGGAATTACTGAACATGCCTATTCGATCCCATCTTTCTTGCAATACATTCCAAGTTACATGGATATGAACCTACCTTCATCATATATTATCAAACACTTAATTGGCCTGCCAACATATCAACCTTTCTACAAACCCACCTTTCTAACCTAAACACACTGTTCCACCTTGAACTTTGCATTCAAACAACTTTGACCGAATCCGTCCAAGTAAGCCTTCACCGCTTACCTCCAAGCCCATTTACAATGGAGTTCAAAAGCATTTTATAGACTTCATTACATGCAATCCATGGACACAATACCACACGATACCCAAAAATCACATGTTTTGACCTAAAAACCATATTTAACTCATTAACTCTTTCACCGATTCAAGGTTAACCCAACATACATGCCCCCCCACATATTCAATCTACCTAAATATATGTATAGAATTTTAATAAGTGACCCAATAAACTAGGGGTATGCATACCTATTGATGTCTTACAAACGTATTCCCATTTGCATGCAATCAATAATTTCTACAACTCCAAAGTAAATACAATTATTAGTATTAGTATTAGTATTTCATGGTGACTCAGCCAACACCGCCCTGCACCTTCTATGTGAACACAGGTGGTGAGACACAACAGATAGACAAAAATTCATCGACCATACCTGTAGTTGAATTTACTTCTTTTGTGGAAGCCTCTTTGGATGCTTGTTGTCTTTTCCAACAATTCTTCTTGAGATGCCCATATTTTCCACAGAACCAACAATTTCCCTTACCCTTACTGTCTTTTTACTTAGACCTGGTTGTACCTTTCTTATCTTTCCGTCCTTCTATAGATCGACCTCTGACCACCATTTATTTTGTTGTTGAGGTTTTCTTACTGGATATTTTCCTCATTTCCTCAGACAATAGAGCTCCCACAATAGTGTCATAATTAATGGAATCTATTGAGTTGAAGCACATATATGTGACCAGGGACTCAGGCAACAAACACAGTAGCGTAACTTCCTTTTCCTCATCTCCGTACGTTACATCCATACTAGATAATTGAAAAATCAAAGTATTGAAAACATTCAAGTGATCAGAAATTTTCGTACCTTCTTTCATCCACAAGTTGTACAACTACCTCTTCAAGAAGATTATGTTCATCAAGGGATTTATCATATAAAAAATATCCATTATGTTCCACAAACCTGTTGTTGTATCCTCTTCGGCGATGTTAAACAACACTTCATATACCGTACATAAACGAATGGCAGTGACAGCTCTTGCATCCAAATATTCCCAGTTCTCATATGTCATGCTTGTCGGTTTCTTTGTATTTCTAGCCAATGCCTTTTGCAATCCTTGTTGCACAAGAATATCTCGCATGTTGAGCTTCCATAGAGAAAATTTATTCTCACCGCTAAATTTCTCCACCTCAAACTTAGAACTTTTCACTTTCGCCATTAGCACACACCACCCAAAAAATCACAACATTTAATAAACTAGGCTATTTTTATATTCTAAAAGGTCCACCTCACCTTTTTATATTATATCCCACCTTTATTAAATCTCACCTCTACTTAAGAAGACATCATCCACTCAAAAAATATTCTCCTTTTTAAAAATACTTCATACCTTCACTTTCATACCATAGAAAAACTTTTGATTTTTGGATTAAACAGTTGTCGCACCTTTCGATGAGTACCACCCGTGACAACTAAAGTTGTCGCACCTTGGCAAAGGATATCCTGCGACAATTTTCCTATGAGTTAGCCTATGACACTTTTGTCAAATTGTTGCACTGTGTGATATGTACTACCCGTGAAAATTTGCATAAAAACAAAATTGTAAGTGTGTCTTCGACTATCACACTATGCCACAGGGACAACCTGCAATAATGTAATAAAACCTATCCTAGGTTGATACACTCCACTCAGATCGGCTCGGTTAACCTTCTCTGTCATCCAGTGATCATATTCTCTTCTCCTACGCTCTTGGATCCTTCATCTTTGCGCTTTGATACCACTTGTTAGGCATCAGAAGCATAAACTTAACAAGATTCTAATAGAAAATAATAAAAAACCAAGATTAAACTAAGAACAACAATTGCACAATTAACACAATGATTTATGTGGAAACCCAATATAGGAAAAAACCACGGGCAATGATAATATATATTCTTATTATTCAAGGGAGACATACAATAGCCAACCCAGGCATACAACCATCCTCTCCTCTCATACACAAAACACCTCAATATTGTGTCTTGCTCTCAAACACTCATTACACATTGCACTCTAACCTCTATGGGTATACTTGTATATATAGCATCTCTCAAATAGTTAGACTAATTGATTATAATTAGATACAACAATTACACAATCCACTCACAAAAGAGTGCATGCATGCACATTCCTGATATAGTTGCATGGAAGTCCATGTGACCGCATGGGAAATTCGTTGGCATGTTTCCAACACCTCTGTCATTGGCATGGGTGTGCCTTTAAGATCCTGATAGTGGCGCTTACCATGAGGAATCCACAATGAACATAAAGGCCAAGTTGATTCATAAGTGATGTTCTTATGTGGGCCTAGTGTTGTCCGTAACATTTCTTGGTAGGGACAACGCTAGTGCGTTCACTTCCCAAACGATCTCTGCAAATCTTGTCTATGCCAGTATGGCATCAATATTTCCAAAGTTCAACCAAGGCTTGGAGTGTTATTTCAAGCTTTGAACAAGCATATGTGATTTTATGCTATTCCCCATTCACTACTAAATGAAGGAAGTAGGATTGTAATTTGTTACAGAAGGCATAGGCTCTCTTAGTTTTGTATATTAGCTTGGGAAAGACCTAGGTGGGAATTCAATAGATAATTCAATATCCAAATCCTAAATCTTTTCTTTCTCGCAGGTAAGGGATCCCAACAATAGGAAGAAGGAATAGGTATGTTTGGGTTTACAATGTGGTATGTTGTGTATGTTGTGATCATAATAGACAATATTTAATTGAAAACAATGAATATAGGTGCATTTTACGATTCGAGTCCAGTAACGATTAGGATTCGATCATTTTTTGTCTTTTTATGTATTGGTGTATGTAAAGATTGGATCATTTTCTTGTTCTTTATGTATTGATATATTGACTTAGGTTTTTCTTTACATTAACACATGTATATACATCTTTTAAAGTTGAATGTGATATATAGAGGTTGGGAGGTTGTACAGGTTGTACTCAGCTATATAATGAGTTTGTCATTGATCGAGTATTAGTTATATGTTTTACTTAAAAATATATATAATTTTATTGAAATTAATATATATATATATATATATATATATATATATATATATATTATGTTTTTCCATGTTATTGGATTTTAATGTCAAAGTGTTATTGTTGAGGTGGTGGTTGTTTTTAATTTCCAAGGGTTATATCTGAGGTGACAGTATCATTCGTATTTTTATTAATGATTTAAATCATATTCTTGATCCTGTGGCTTCGATTCTTGATGTCATGGATGCTTAATCATTAATATGCATCATGAATATTACCAATATTTCCAACTACATCTACTTTATTCGCAAAGATCATATCCTTCAACTAGATCACGCCACCTTCAACCAAAATAAACCTTTTTATTCCAATACACTTTGATTTTATCAGGCTAGAGATTATAACCTATGGAATCAATCCCATGCTTGTCACATATCATTTCGAAGAATGTGGTGGCTCCTATTTGGTCAGTGCACTAGACCCTCCTTAGGATTGCAATCCAAGTTATCTTGAAATATAATGAGGCCTCCCATTTCTCAAGAATAAGGTCTCCATTTCTCAGATAGTACCTAGAACCCCTCAGGCAGGAGAAAGCTCCATATATCCATCTGTTAAGTTGTGGGAAAGTT
This sequence comes from Picea engelmannii, assembly GCA_009831015.1. NCBI lineage: Eukaryota > Viridiplantae > Streptophyta > Pinopsida > Pinales > Pinaceae > Picea > Picea engelmannii. The sequence continues at coordinate 1,145,433 of ML778674.1, forward strand.
TGACTAAGATTTGCGGTAAGGGGCTAAGTTGATATATAGCATCATTTTCAATTTTCCAAATTTTGTAAGTCAATTTTTTTGTAGAGAAGATTCTAATATTAAACACACTGAAAAACAAAAAATAAAACAACAACTTAGTGTTTACTTATGTTTGTTTCAAGTCTTTTTCTTCCTTACAAGTTACACTATGCACTAACAACCTATCTACTACAAATGATTTCAAATAAAATCAACAAAGGTCTTATGTTTCAAAGGATATCAAGCACCAACGAACACTTCTAGTATCTTGGTTACTCTAGTTCTAGTTCTAGGATGTCATAGAAGATGAGAAGGGCCTCTCCCTTTAGGACCAAGTGATAGGAAATATCATTTCAGTATATTGCAATCAATAACTTTAGATTTAGTGATGATGTCATATCTATATCATCCTGGAGTACAGTTTTCTCTATCCATGTCATGGCATGTCATATAATAAATGGTCTCGTAGTATATTCAAAGTGTGATGGTTGCAGGAAATGCCACTTTCTTTTGTAAAATGGCTGAATTTTTTTCCATCAACATATATACGTATATATGTAATACTATCTTTCTAAATATAAATAGAAAATATTGTGTTAGGATATATGATGATTGAAGGCTTTTGGCCATCTACATATATATGTAACCCTATCTTTTTATCAATATAAAATACCTTTTAACAATAAATGATGAACAATATAGAGGGTGATGACCTCCATGTTTATGTTGTTTGTAGTGGAAAAAGAGAAATTGGCATTTCATGCAACCATCACATTCCTTTGAATATACGACGATATTGTGTATTATATGAATGAGAGAAAATATTTACATGCCATGAAATGGATAGACAAACCTGTATTCCGGGATGATATAGATACACCATCATTGCTAAATCTAAGTTGTCGATTGAAATATATTGAAATGATATTTCCTACCACTTTCTCCCAGAGGAAGAAGCCCATATCAATTCCTATGGCATCCTATAACTTGAGTAGCCAAGATATTGGGAGTATTTGTTGGTGTTTGAGATCTGTTGCAGCAAAAGATCTTTGTTTATATTATTTGAAATCCTTTGTAGTTGATAGGTTGTTAGTGCATATTGTAACTTATAAGGAAGAAAAAGGCCTAAAACAAACATCAAAAAATCAACTAAGTGTTGAGTTGTTGGTTTCTTCTTTGATTTTTAGTGTGTTTAGGATTAGAATATTCTCTACAAATAAATAGACTTAAAAGTTTGCAAAATTGAAAATGATGCTCTATAGTGACTTAGCCCCTCGATGAAAATATCAGTCAGACTTTCCCATGACTTAACAGATGGAGATATGGAGCTTGTTTCTGCTTGGGGGGTTATTTTCACTATCTGAGGATTGAGGACCTTATTCTTGAGAAATGGGAGGCCTCATGAGATTTTGGCATAACTTGGATTGCAATCCTAAGGCAAGAAGTGAGGGAACCAAATAGGAGCCACCATGTTCTGGGAAATGATATGGGACAAGCATGGGATTGATTCCACGGGTTCTGATTTGTATCTTGAGAGGATCAATGTCTATTGGAATAAAAATATGTTCTATGGTGAAGGTGGTGTGGTGTAGTTGAAGGCAATGTAGGTGATGGTGCAATGTAGACAACAATTTTCGTGAACAAGGAAGATGCAGTTGGAAAAGGTGACAATATAATAATAAATATTCAAGATGTGCATTAATTAGTAAGCATCCAAGACATCAAGAACCAAAGCGAGGAGATATAGAATCTTATCTAAATCTTTAATAAAAATATTAATGCTAGTTTCCGCCCCAGAAATAACACTTTGAAGTTGAAAAAATATTAATGCTCCCCACCACCACAACAATAACACTTTGAAGTTAAAACCTAATAGCATGACATAAAAGTAAAGTTTTTACTTATTTATTTTAATTTCAAGAAAATTATTATTAAGATGCCGCTAAGTTCAACATTGGAGACTATGAATGTTTTCAAGTCAAACATAGATCTCATACGAACATAGAACCAATACCTTATCAATGACAATCTCATTTTATAGTAGTGTCCTTCGATAAGGACTAATAATAGAATTACACTTTAAAATAAAATTTTAAAATCTATAGAAAATAGGCATAATAAGCATGTAGCAAAAACACTGTGTGGCATCGTAGTCCATGTCAACGAAGTTAGAAAGCAAACTGTGGAAAATGGGGTCAAATTGTAAATGAAATGAAGTGTTTGGTGCAAAATGTATATGACAGAAATGTTGTGTGCAACATGTATATCACAGAACATGGGGAAAAAGCAAATGACGCTTGGCAGGCAGAGCACCATCTATTTTTTGAAAGTATATAACAAACATATAGTTTTTTAAAGTATATAACAAACTACAAATTTGTTGAAAGTGGAAGAATAAATTTTGAAATTTAAATGCATTTTCCATATGGACTGGTGAAAGATAAAAATATATGAAGACATAAAATTAAAAGGAGATAAGAAATATAAAAATTTAAATGCATTTGTAAATGAGGCTTGCATTGTAGAGCACCATTTATTTTGAAATATATAAAAAAATAAAAGTCTGTAACATATAAAAAAGTATGACAAATGCATATGTCATACAGACTGGTGAAAGATAAGAATGTATGAAAACATCAATTTAAAAGGCGATAAGAAAACATTTTTATTTGAAATATGTCAAAAAATAAAACTTTGTTACATACTACTAGAAATTTTGAAATATACAAAAAAAATTAAAGTCTGTTACATATAAACCGGAATTTCAATGCATTTGTCATGTAGACTGGGATTGGGGCTCCCCCAGACGAGTAGAGAAATATGTACAAGAAACGGGATTGTGGAAATAAGATAGAGTGCAATACCTGCAAAAAAATAAATGGAAAGGTATAAGTGTTTGCATGTACATCTCTATTTAAGAAACTGGAATAACTGGGTTGATAAACAAAGCAGGATGCGATCAGTATTTTTACAGTAAGGGTACATATGAGCCCTTTGGCTATTTCCTTGTGGTTGTTGTTTCATTGATGTCGCCAATGACTGCGGTTTCCAGGATGTCCTTGACGGTTCTTGGAATGTTGGAAACTGCCTGTTGCCTTTTGTCAGCGACCTGTTTCAATTTCCTTTCAAGCCATTCTTCAATGTAGCTTCTCATTGGGGCGACGTTGATCTCATTCTGTATTTTTATGTTGAAAATATCGCTTTCCAATTCCCAGAGGTTGATAGAAAGATTAGAGAGAGCCTGATGAATTTCCTTTTTTTGTACTGCATATTTGACTAGCCAGTCGTGGACGTGAGCTAGTAAAAAAATTTCCAAAGACAAGGCCTTAAACATAGAAACATGTTTATCGAACTCTTGCTTGGTTAAGGGAAAGGAGTTTGCAATTAAGTCGCGGTCTTGGAAGTCATTGGTTTTCCCGGCTAAGTCTATATTTGACATCCTTGTGAATAATTTATGTTTGTTCAATATGGCTTGTTCACATGATTGAACAATGAGATGCAATTTCTTCACTTTTTCTTTCCAACATGAATTCAATTGACCAATTTGGTTTTTGGATGGAAGATTTTCTTCTCTTCTTTTTGTTTATGTCATATTGTTGACAATCTTGCCAAAAGGAATGACCATTTTTAAAAAGAAATTTTCTTCATCTTTTAACTCGACCTACAAATGCTCGAGAAAACTATGTGCCCTATTTCCAAGGGAAGTGATGGTTTGTGATATTTTCCACGCCTCAGTAACCAGCTCCATTCTTTTTTTGATATTATTCTCCACATATCCTTTACAAGATGCGAGCAGGGTGGAGGATGCTTTTACGTTGGTTGCAGGGGTGCCAAACGTGGCTATTGCCAAAGGATTGACAAGTAATGGCATAGGAATGAAAGTGTCTTCAAATTCCTTGACCCGGTCCTTCAGTATGGCATTCTCGGTCTCGATTCCTCCAATGGAATCATGAAGTGCTTCTCCGCTCGCGGTGTGAAGTTGATAGATTTGGGACGGCCACATGCTGGCAAGGTCAACCTATGAACGATATTTTCCTTTCTTATTTTTAACATTTCTTTTCTCAATTATCATTTTTTTGGACTGGCTATCAAAAACAACGCTCTGGAACATGAAGGATTCATCTTCGTCAAAAAATTTGGTAACGTATATGTCCATTGGATGTCTATGGTGAGTGGCACCTCCAGGTTGATCAAGGAAGCACATCATTCTATCCAGATCATCATCAAGTTCAATGTTCTCACTCTGAATTTCTGGCTCTTCCGCCTGCCCCACATTTTTTTTTCTCTTCTTCTCTTCTGGAAGCTTGTGAGAACTATCAATTTTAGAGTGAGGAGGGTTTCTATCTCCTCCTCCGTTTGAAGAAATTTGAGTTTCTTTGTTGTTGTGGTGGGTCGTTGGAGCGATGCTCCGAGATGTCATACTTTTTGGAGTGGTATTTGCGGATTGAAAACTCTTGTCACTGGGGCCTTTCCCCTGTTGCATGTACAATTTAGTGTAGCTTTGCACTGTGTCTATGTCGTTGGCATCAGAGACAGGACCGTTGTCGGCACTGTCTTTGTTTTTGGACAAGTGTTTTTTTTTAAAAGAATCGTCGAGGCCAAGTGTTTGTAAATGTTGTCGAAAAATATTATAGGGGTCGAACCCTCTTATGATTTCAGCATATATGAGGTTGGAGATGGTAGAATGTGCCGGGAAATCATCAATTTTGTTGATGTTTTTCAACACGAACTCCCCTACTTTCCAAGGCAGAGGAATGAACTGTTTGTTTTTCTTCCTTTGGAACAGATGGAACCAATAGATGTATTGACGTGCTACTTCTGCAACAAACATCTTGTCTGTAATGTGACATGGAAGGAGAGTAAGCCATTCCATGGAGCCAAAAATTCTTATGACAGTGTAATTATCCAAATGTTCGAGTGTCCCCTTCTTGTCCAAAAAACTAGATTCTTGTTCAGATATGCAGGGAGCATCTTCTCCTAACAACAAAACTTTGAAAACAGACACAAAGCCATTAAAAAACTAATAAAAACAGTGGGAATCCTTATGCTTCCACAAGGCTTGGTACCAGAACGTTACTGGGTGGAATTTGTAGTTGACATTCTTGGACAGAGACAGTTGTGGAAACCGACAGGAATGCACTATTGCAAAAACTAAATAGGACGACATATAAAATTTATTTTCCCTTTTGTAGCTTGACAATTGGGAACAGATTTCATGGGAAATTAACCTGCCCCAATAAAAAATGGCTTGTTCATTGACTGTGAAATACAAAATATAAAGAGCCATTTGGGAAACAGTTGTTGTGGACTCGTTTCCCATTATTCTTGTAAACAACCAGGCAATTTCGCGGAATGGATTTCTAAATGAACTAACTTGCATGCTTGTAATATCTCTAGGAACTAGAAACAATTTTTCCAAAAAATGGGGCAAGAGGTCCAACCCATTATTATGTTGTGCTAGGAGTTGTTTGCAATCTTCTCCTTTGAACATCAATGTTGGCTCTGACAATTTTAGCATCTGGCGGAAGACCTGAGGTGGCAAAGAAATAGAAGAGCGATCCCATAGTGGAATAATTCTTTTCTTGGAAATAAATTTATCGGTGCACCAAGAGACCAGATCCTTACAGTAAAAAACTTCAGGGACACAGCCTGCATGAGCAATCCTGGAGGTCCAAATTACTTGGTTCTCTATGGCAGAGCTTGAGTAATAAGAATGTGCCCCAGACCACTAGAAGTTCTGGTCCTCGCGCTTGAAGATGTTGACTGTATCTGCACAGAACTGTTGTCGACTTGATGCCATAGGTTTATGAGAACGTTGGTTTATTGCAGATGATGGTTTAAATGAACAATTAGAGCCGATAATGTAACTCTCCGCTAAATCTTGGTTAAATGTTTATGAATGGGAAATCTCCTTGAGCCTTTCGATGATTAATGACAATCTATATGGGTGGTACATAATGAACTATTAGTAGTAAATCTTATTTATTACATATTTATAAATGCAAAGGTGGCAGGTACGGTGAAGAGAAATTAAGGATTGGAGGTTTCCTAAACGTGCGAAGGCCACGACGTGCGAACAGGAGTTCATGATTTTGAAATCAACACTTGGAAGGGATAATATAATTCCCCCACAAATTTTGGTTTAATGCGCATCAATATGAGATCTCCTCGAGCCTTTCACCCATCAATGACAATTTATATGGTTCCTGCATGATGACCTATCAGAATTAAATCCCAGTAATTCCATATTTAGAAACAAGATATGTATATATATACAAAAACTTTTTATTTTATTTTATTATAGACAAGTGCGAAGGTGGAGATGGCGAAGAGAAAGGAAAGAATGTCAAGCTCTGAAAAGCGGTCAGACGGTATTCAAAAAAGGGTTACGGGGATACTCAGGACAACCGAGTTTTGCACGGTCAAATTTCGTCTATCAAAATGTGTAAAACGGAAGAGATCATGATGGGGTAGTTCAGCGGCTGGTTTGTATATTTGCGGAATTTCGACAAAGTGGCTAACTATGGAATAGGGAAATTGCTAATTGCATTCCTAGAAATAAGATCGTATATATAATTGGAAATTGGTAATTGCAAAGGGGCGCAGGCACCGGAAACAACGACTAGGAACTGAATATTTCTTCAACCCACTAAACCGACGATCAACCAAAGAAATTTGAAGAAATGGCGAAGTATGGAAAATGGACAGACGAGCTTCAAAAGGGGGTGACAATAGTTCCACAAAATATGCAAGGACCCGACGGTTAAATTGTATTTCTCGGAAGTTTTCAGTGCAAAATGTATACCACGGAAGAGGGCATGATAGGTGGACTGTAATATGGAAGAGGGTATGATCTAAGGCCAGTTGCAAATATGTATATCATGGAAGTGACGGTACTGTTCACAAGCCATCGAACAACAGAAGTCCAATCTAAAGTCCTCCTACCGAGAATTCACGGTTGAAGAATTTTATGGGTATGTAATAGGGAAGCATTCAGTCGGTGTCGCGATAAAAGAGCACAAGTGCAAGTGTGAACCAGGAATACGATCCATGAGTTTAATTGGTTCTTGCTTGTATTCTTTTTCTATCAATTTGTATATCACAGAACTCCAAGGCATTCTATTAGCGAGCCATCCGGCAAGTCCGGCTATCAATTTGTATATTGCGGAATTGTGGGTGATGTTTGCGGGACACGAAAGTACAGAATAAATGATTTTCCCTTTAATATAGCTTCTGTGCCTAAAATGTGGTAGGGTCAATTTAAATAAAGGGGAAACGGTCGTTGGAAACGTGTGAATCTGGCAAGCCGCACAACAAGGCATTTTTGGGAAAAAAATGATTAAGTAACCAGGAAGAGAAACAACAGGGAATAAAAGAGTGGGAAAACAGAAAGGCGAAATGCAGTTTTCGTAAGTGCGAATTGGTTTCAAAGAAGCACCATTATTGTAAAACCATCATTTTCTACTAATCACCAGCAAATGCATTGTTGAAGATTAGATTTTATTGCAACATGTGCGTGTAAGTATGTTCCTGATACATTATTCCATGACTGCAACATATTAACTTAACTACTAAACTTCAGTTTCTACTAGTTGCCAACAAATGCTTTGTTGAAGATTAGATTTTATTAGAACATGTGGGTGTAACTCTGTTCTTGATATATTGTTCCATGACTGCAACATATTAACTCAAGTATTAAACTTCTTGCATTATGGGTTGTTAGCATTAAAACTTAATAACGATTTTGTTGCAACATTGTACACTGGTATTGCTATGTTCTATCTACATTACGAATAGAATTGAATGTTGGTTTGAAACTGTGTAATCCATTTTTTGTTTGCATAAAAGGCTGGTGGATTGACACAGTACATTTTCATATAATTGTTAGATGTTCCATATTATAAAAAATAACCTAAGTAAACACAATATCGAAGAAGTACGAGAGAACTAAACCATGCCAATGAGAACATGCGTTAAATCCAGAAAAGAAGCAGCAAGGAAGAGTCAAAGGCAAATTTTTTAATAGCAAATCCATGTAAAAAAAAAAGAAAAACACCCAGTATTGTACATCTATCCTTAGAAATTGGACCCAGTTCTTCAAGCCAAAACATTGAACATATTTGCGATAAACACGGGCACAGGATCCGTAGTATGAAAGATCCTCATAGTTTTCTCCTCGATGAATCATCTTGTGTTGAAACTGATAGTTTTCATAAGCTTCCTGTGAGGAAGAAGAGGGAAAACGTTATAGGGAAAAATGGAATAGTCATTAGCTGAAACCGCCTCTGCATAGTCCAAAAAAATTCAGGAGCACAGGTTGTGCATTCAATTCCAAAGGCCTAAATTATTCCATTCTGGGTGGAAGGAGATGACTAGTAGAAAAATGCCTTGCAACAATGAGAGTTTTGGACCTAATTCCTGAAGATGTTAATCAATATTTTTTTGGCTTGAAATATATCTCTGGGAGCATCAACATATCATTGTTTTACAGTGAAACTCTTCCGCCCAAAACAGTCTAATTTGGAATTATGGAATTCCTACTTTTGCGCTACAAAGTGGCTATTGCGTTTATCGTTGGTTTCTTTTCTGAAACTCCTTTTGGTGTTGTTAGGACCTCCATCACCGAGCCAGGAAGTTCCGTCCGTTATGGTTGATTTCAATTTGGGCACAGGAGTGGGAAGATTCTCTGCATTTCCATCATCCATTGTCATATCATCGACCATCAGATCATCTTCTTTCGGCTCAGAATTCATGACATCAACTTGTGCGTCAGCCATGAATGCAACTGGGCAGGTTCTATGAGCAGGTAGGGTTGCCTTGGAATTATTTGGATTGAAATATATCTCTCAGTGTGCCAAGGGACCATTTGTTGTTTTTCTCTAGCACAGAGGGAGATGAGTAGTAAGAATATGCCCTGGAATAATGGAACCTCTAGCCATTATGCCCCAATGTGTTTACTGTGGCTGGACAGAACTGTTGCCACAAGTTATTAAGAATTTTCGTTTTCTCGAGATAATGTTTGAAATGAAAATCGGGGATGGATAATATAACCCTCCACAAATTATGGTTTAATGCGTATCAATGGAATATCTTCTCGAGCCTTTCGTTGATCAATGACAATCTCTAGGGTTCGTGTGGAATAATTTGTCACCATCACGGCTCACTAATTACAAAATTAAAAAAAAGTGCGAAGGTCACGGTGATGGCAAAGGGAGATTAAGAATTAGAAATTTCTTAAAAGCGCCAACCCGTTGGTGCACAAAAAATAGATTGCATCGTGTTTGAAATGAATACTTGGAAAGGATAACTTACTTGTGCACAAATCTTAGTTTAATTCGTAGTAATGACAAATCTTCTCTGGACTTCCGGACATTAATAAAAATCTTAACGATTCCTACAAGATGAACTACTAGCATTAAAGCTTAATTATTGCATATCTCGAAACAAGTACGAAGGAAGTGGTGATACAGAATTGTGGCGAAGCACCAACTAACTCGGGAAACTGATTCCAAGAAATACCTAAGTATGGAAAGAGGTCGGAGGGGTTACAAAATAAAAATGACAGAAGAGATAGCCAAGAGACGTGAAGGGTCGATGGTCATATTGCATCTCAATGACAGATATTAGTCGTCAATTTGTATGTCATGGAATTTTGGTTGTTGTTTGTGCACAGGGGAACAACCGAAGCGCAGTGGAGAGAGGGTAATTTTTATATTGCTGAACCTGGGGTTCTGTATATAAAAGCATGAGACATTGGGAAAAATGACCAAGCAAACACAAAGAAAAAGTATACGAGATGAAGGGGGGTTTGTTTGCAAATTTGTAAATCACGGAAGTCCGAGTGCTAGTCACAGGAGGCGGAACAATGGAAATGCAATGTTAAAGCCACCTAAGCAAGAACCCGTGTTTGAAAAAAAAAAAGCATAGAGAAAAGAGAAACTAGAAAATTTCAGAAAAACGAGTAATACAAACTAAATATGTACTTAGCCACTTTTTGAATCACGGGTTCTCAGATGGGCGGGCTTTAAATTGGGCATCCATTTCTCCCTAGCCTACAAATAGCATTCAGAATTACGCGATATACAAATTGGCCAACAAACCTATGGGGTGGCTCATTCAAAATTGCACTCCTTTTGTTTCTTTTCATACAAACAGTACTCAGAGTTCCACGATATAAAAATTGTCAGACAGACTCCAGCGTTGGCGGCCTCGAGCGTGCAATTGTCTACGGATGTTAATCCCTATTAAGTATTGGACATTATCTAAAGAAATTCTTTTGAATACTAAATTATTAATATTAAATATTGATATTGTACAATTTAATTAGACAAGGAGGTCTGTACAATATGAAACAGGGAAGCAGTCGGTCGGTCGGGCTGGTGATATAAAAGTAAGTGAAATCTAAACACGTGAATCCATCAACTTCCCTACTAACAAATTTTCTGAAAAGAATGAGAAATACATTAAATCTATTTTTATAAAGTATGAACATGATATTTTATAGAGCATGTACTGCTCCTGCATTCCATACTTAAGCCAATCTTTGGATCACGGGTACTCGGGCTGGCGGGCTGAAAACTGGGCCTCTATTGTTCCGTTAGCTACAAATAGCACCCAAGAGTTCTGTGATATACAAATTGACAGGTGGTCTTGTGGGTTGGGTCGCTCAACATTGCATTTCTATTGTTTTGTTTCGTTCAAACAGCACTCGAAGTTCCGCCATATACAAATTCACACATGGACTCCAGGGTTGGCAGGCCCAACCTTGTGAGTGTTTACGAATGGTGATCCCTATGAACTATCTAACACTACCAATGAACTCATGGGCTAGTGGGCTCAAAATTGGGGCTTTATTGTTCCGTGCCCTGCAAATAGCACCCACAGTTCCGCGATATACAAATTTACAAGCAGATTTGTGGACTATTTAAATTTTAAGGGCCTCATGTTGATGTAATAACACAATTGGCTTGGGCCAGTTTACATTCATTTCTTACAATGTCAAACAGAGAAGAGGTCGGTTGGGTTGGTGATCTAAAAGTAATTGAAACCTCAAGCCATGAATCCGCCAACTTCCGCGGGTAGAAGTTTTCCGAAAAACGACTAACACATACTAAGTATGAACTCTTACAAGGTATGGACACGAGGTTCTTATAGAGTTTGTACGGATCCCGCATTTCATACTTGGCCACTTTTTCGATTACGGGTCCTCGATCTAGTGGGCTCAATGTTGGGGCCTCTATTGCTAAGTATCCTACAAATAGCACCCAGAGTCTCGCGATATACAAATTGACAGACGAAGCTGCAAACTGGGTCACTCAACATTGCAGTGCTATTGTTATGTGTCTTGTAAACAAGATTAGGAGGAAACGAGTAGTACATAGTAAATATGTACTTCTAAAAAATATGGACATGAGATTTTATAGAGCATGTTCAGATCCCTCATTCCATACTTAGCCACTATTTGGATGGCGAGTTCTCTGGTTGTCGGGTTCTAAGTGAAATTTGAAGTCGTGAATCTGCCAACTTCCACACCTACAAGTTTACCAAAAAAAAAGTAATACATACTAAGTATGTACTCTTATAAACTATGGAAATGATATTTTTATAGAGCATGTACAGATCCGCCATTCCATATTTAGCCACTTTTTTGGATTGGGGGCTCTCGGGCTCGTAGGATGAAAATTGGGCCTCTATTGTTCTGCGCTCTACAAATAACACCCACAATTCCACGATGTACAAATTAACAAGAGGACATGCAGGCTGGATGGCTCGACATTGCACTTTCATTGTTCTATGTCCTCCAAATAGCACTCGGAGTTTTGCGATATAAAGATTGACAGATGGACTCGAGCGCTGGCGGGTTCAAGTTTGCCATTGATTACGGATGGCAATCCCTATCAACTATTTAACGTATCTAAAAAAATTATTTTCAATACTAAATTATTAATATTAGATATTGATATTGCAGAATTTAATTAGATGATAAATGTTTGTACAATCTGGTCGGGCGAGCGATATTAAATTTTTCCAGCAAACGAGAAATACATAGTAA
>ML778674.1:1166770-1196494 GCA_009831015.1 Picea engelmannii
ATTCGAGTCCAGTAACGATTAGGATTCGATCATTTTTTGTCTTTTTATGTATTGGTGTATGTAAAGATTGGATCATTTTCTTGTTCTTTATGTATTGATATATTGACTTAGGTTTTTCTTTACATTAACACATGTATATACATCTTTTAAAGTTGAATGTGATATATAGAGGTTGGGAGGTTGTACAGGTTGTACTCAGCTATATAATGAGTTTGTCATTGATCGAGTATTAGTTATATGTTTTACTTAAAAATATATATAATTTTATTGAAATTAATATATATATATATATATATATATATATATATATATATATTATGTTTTTCCATGTTATTGGATTTTAATGTCAAAGTGTTATTGTTGAGGTGGTGGTTGTTTTTAATTTCCAAGGGTTATATCTGAGGTGACAGTATCATTCGTATTTTTATTAATGATTTAAATCATATTCTTGATCCTGTGGCTTCGATTCTTGATGTCATGGATGCTTAATCATTAATATGCATCATGAATATTACCAATATTTCCAACTACATCTACTTTATTCGCAAAGATCATATCCTTCAACTAGATCACGCCACCTTCAACCAAAATAAACCTTTTTATTCCAATACACTTTGATTTTATCAGGCTAGAGATTATAACCTATGGAATCAATCCCATGCTTGTCACATATCATTTCGAAGAATGTGGTGGCTCCTATTTGGTCAGTGCACTAGACCCTCCTTAGGATTGCAATCCAAGTTATCTTGAAATATAATGAGGCCTCCCATTTCTCAAGAATAAGGTCTCCATTTCTCAGATAGTACCTAGAACCCCTCAGGCAGGAGAAAGCTCCATATATCCATCTGTTAAGTTGTGGGAAAGTTTGACTAAGATTTGCGGTAAGGGGCTAAGTTGATATATAGCATCATTTTCAATTTTCCAAATTTTGTAAGTCAATTTTTTTGTAGAGAAGATTCTAATATTAAACACACTGAAAAACAAAAAATAAAACAACAACTTAGTGTTTACTTATGTTTGTTTCAAGTCTTTTTCTTCCTTACAAGTTACACTATGCACTAACAACCTATCTACTACAAATGATTTCAAATAAAATCAACAAAGGTCTTATGTTTCAAAGGATATCAAGCACCAACGAACACTTCTAGTATCTTGGTTACTCTAGTTCTAGTTCTAGGATGTCATAGAAGATGAGAAGGGCCTCTCCCTTTAGGACCAAGTGATAGGAAATATCATTTCAGTATATTGCAATCAATAACTTTAGATTTAGTGATGATGTCATATCTATATCATCCTGGAGTACAGTTTTCTCTATCCATGTCATGGCATGTCATATAATAAATGGTCTCGTAGTATATTCAAAGTGTGATGGTTGCAGGAAATGCCACTTTCTTTTGTAAAATGGCTGAATTTTTTTCCATCAACATATATACGTATATATGTAATACTATCTTTCTAAATATAAATAGAAAATATTGTGTTAGGATATATGATGATTGAAGGCTTTTGGCCATCTACATATATATGTAACCCTATCTTTTTATCAATATAAAATACCTTTTAACAATAAATGATGAACAATATAGAGGGTGATGACCTCCATGTTTATGTTGTTTGTAGTGGAAAAAGAGAAATTGGCATTTCATGCAACCATCACATTCCTTTGAATATACGACGATATTGTGTATTATATGAATGAGAGAAAATATTTACATGCCATGAAATGGATAGACAAACCTGTATTCCGGGATGATATAGATACACCATCATTGCTAAATCTAAGTTGTCGATTGAAATATATTGAAATGATATTTCCTACCACTTTCTCCCAGAGGAAGAAGCCCATATCAATTCCTATGGCATCCTATAACTTGAGTAGCCAAGATATTGGGAGTATTTGTTGGTGTTTGAGATCTGTTGCAGCAAAAGATCTTTGTTTATATTATTTGAAATCCTTTGTAGTTGATAGGTTGTTAGTGCATATTGTAACTTATAAGGAAGAAAAAGGCCTAAAACAAACATCAAAAAATCAACTAAGTGTTGAGTTGTTGGTTTCTTCTTTGATTTTTAGTGTGTTTAGGATTAGAATATTCTCTACAAATAAATAGACTTAAAAGTTTGCAAAATTGAAAATGATGCTCTATAGTGACTTAGCCCCTCGATGAAAATATCAGTCAGACTTTCCCATGACTTAACAGATGGAGATATGGAGCTTGTTTCTGCTTGGGGGGTTATTTTCACTATCTGAGGATTGAGGACCTTATTCTTGAGAAATGGGAGGCCTCATGAGATTTTGGCATAACTTGGATTGCAATCCTAAGGCAAGAAGTGAGGGAACCAAATAGGAGCCACCATGTTCTGGGAAATGATATGGGACAAGCATGGGATTGATTCCACGGGTTCTGATTTGTATCTTGAGAGGATCAATGTCTATTGGAATAAAAATATGTTCTATGGTGAAGGTGGTGTGGTGTAGTTGAAGGCAATGTAGGTGATGGTGCAATGTAGACAACAATTTTCGTGAACAAGGAAGATGCAGTTGGAAAAGGTGACAATATAATAATAAATATTCAAGATGTGCATTAATTAGTAAGCATCCAAGACATCAAGAACCAAAGCGAGGAGATATAGAATCTTATCTAAATCTTTAATAAAAATATTAATGCTAGTTTCCGCCCCAGAAATAACACTTTGAAGTTGAAAAAATATTAATGCTCCCCACCACCACAACAATAACACTTTGAAGTTAAAACCTAATAGCATGACATAAAAGTAAAGTTTTTACTTATTTATTTTAATTTCAAGAAAATTATTATTAAGATGCCGCTAAGTTCAACATTGGAGACTATGAATGTTTTCAAGTCAAACATAGATCTCATACGAACATAGAACCAATACCTTATCAATGACAATCTCATTTTATAGTAGTGTCCTTCGATAAGGACTAATAATAGAATTACACTTTAAAATAAAATTTTAAAATCTATAGAAAATAGGCATAATAAGCATGTAGCAAAAACACTGTGTGGCATCGTAGTCCATGTCAACGAAGTTAGAAAGCAAACTGTGGAAAATGGGGTCAAATTGTAAATGAAATGAAGTGTTTGGTGCAAAATGTATATGACAGAAATGTTGTGTGCAACATGTATATCACAGAACATGGGGAAAAAGCAAATGACGCTTGGCAGGCAGAGCACCATCTATTTTTTGAAAGTATATAACAAACATATAGTTTTTTAAAGTATATAACAAACTACAAATTTGTTGAAAGTGGAAGAATAAATTTTGAAATTTAAATGCATTTTCCATATGGACTGGTGAAAGATAAAAATATATGAAGACATAAAATTAAAAGGAGATAAGAAATATAAAAATTTAAATGCATTTGTAAATGAGGCTTGCATTGTAGAGCACCATTTATTTTGAAATATATAAAAAAATAAAAGTCTGTAACATATAAAAAAGTATGACAAATGCATATGTCATACAGACTGGTGAAAGATAAGAATGTATGAAAACATCAATTTAAAAGGCGATAAGAAAACATTTTTATTTGAAATATGTCAAAAAATAAAACTTTGTTACATACTACTAGAAATTTTGAAATATACAAAAAAAATTAAAGTCTGTTACATATAAACCGGAATTTCAATGCATTTGTCATGTAGACTGGGATTGGGGCTCCCCCAGACGAGTAGAGAAATATGTACAAGAAACGGGATTGTGGAAATAAGATAGAGTGCAATACCTGCAAAAAAATAAATGGAAAGGTATAAGTGTTTGCATGTACATCTCTATTTAAGAAACTGGAATAACTGGGTTGATAAACAAAGCAGGATGCGATCAGTATTTTTACAGTAAGGGTACATATGAGCCCTTTGGCTATTTCCTTGTGGTTGTTGTTTCATTGATGTCGCCAATGACTGCGGTTTCCAGGATGTCCTTGACGGTTCTTGGAATGTTGGAAACTGCCTGTTGCCTTTTGTCAGCGACCTGTTTCAATTTCCTTTCAAGCCATTCTTCAATGTAGCTTCTCATTGGGGCGACGTTGATCTCATTCTGTATTTTTATGTTGAAAATATCGCTTTCCAATTCCCAGAGGTTGATAGAAAGATTAGAGAGAGCCTGATGAATTTCCTTTTTTTGTACTGCATATTTGACTAGCCAGTCGTGGACGTGAGCTAGTAAAAAAATTTCCAAAGACAAGGCCTTAAACATAGAAACATGTTTATCGAACTCTTGCTTGGTTAAGGGAAAGGAGTTTGCAATTAAGTCGCGGTCTTGGAAGTCATTGGTTTTCCCGGCTAAGTCTATATTTGACATCCTTGTGAATAATTTATGTTTGTTCAATATGGCTTGTTCACATGATTGAACAATGAGATGCAATTTCTTCACTTTTTCTTTCCAACATGAATTCAATTGACCAATTTGGTTTTTGGATGGAAGATTTTCTTCTCTTCTTTTTGTTTATGTCATATTGTTGACAATCTTGCCAAAAGGAATGACCATTTTTAAAAAGAAATTTTCTTCATCTTTTAACTCGACCTACAAATGCTCGAGAAAACTATGTGCCCTATTTCCAAGGGAAGTGATGGTTTGTGATATTTTCCACGCCTCAGTAACCAGCTCCATTCTTTTTTTGATATTATTCTCCACATATCCTTTACAAGATGCGAGCAGGGTGGAGGATGCTTTTACGTTGGTTGCAGGGGTGCCAAACGTGGCTATTGCCAAAGGATTGACAAGTAATGGCATAGGAATGAAAGTGTCTTCAAATTCCTTGACCCGGTCCTTCAGTATGGCATTCTCGGTCTCGATTCCTCCAATGGAATCATGAAGTGCTTCTCCGCTCGCGGTGTGAAGTTGATAGATTTGGGACGGCCACATGCTGGCAAGGTCAACCTATGAACGATATTTTCCTTTCTTATTTTTAACATTTCTTTTCTCAATTATCATTTTTTTGGACTGGCTATCAAAAACAACGCTCTGGAACATGAAGGATTCATCTTCGTCAAAAAATTTGGTAACGTATATGTCCATTGGATGTCTATGGTGAGTGGCACCTCCAGGTTGATCAAGGAAGCACATCATTCTATCCAGATCATCATCAAGTTCAATGTTCTCACTCTGAATTTCTGGCTCTTCCGCCTGCCCCACATTTTTTTTTCTCTTCTTCTCTTCTGGAAGCTTGTGAGAACTATCAATTTTAGAGTGAGGAGGGTTTCTATCTCCTCCTCCGTTTGAAGAAATTTGAGTTTCTTTGTTGTTGTGGTGGGTCGTTGGAGCGATGCTCCGAGATGTCATACTTTTTGGAGTGGTATTTGCGGATTGAAAACTCTTGTCACTGGGGCCTTTCCCCTGTTGCATGTACAATTTAGTGTAGCTTTGCACTGTGTCTATGTCGTTGGCATCAGAGACAGGACCGTTGTCGGCACTGTCTTTGTTTTTGGACAAGTGTTTTTTTTTAAAAGAATCGTCGAGGCCAAGTGTTTGTAAATGTTGTCGAAAAATATTATAGGGGTCGAACCCTCTTATGATTTCAGCATATATGAGGTTGGAGATGGTAGAATGTGCCGGGAAATCATCAATTTTGTTGATGTTTTTCAACACGAACTCCCCTACTTTCCAAGGCAGAGGAATGAACTGTTTGTTTTTCTTCCTTTGGAACAGATGGAACCAATAGATGTATTGACGTGCTACTTCTGCAACAAACATCTTGTCTGTAATGTGACATGGAAGGAGAGTAAGCCATTCCATGGAGCCAAAAATTCTTATGACAGTGTAATTATCCAAATGTTCGAGTGTCCCCTTCTTGTCCAAAAAACTAGATTCTTGTTCAGATATGCAGGGAGCATCTTCTCCTAACAACAAAACTTTGAAAACAGACACAAAGCCATTAAAAAACTAATAAAAACAGTGGGAATCCTTATGCTTCCACAAGGCTTGGTACCAGAACGTTACTGGGTGGAATTTGTAGTTGACATTCTTGGACAGAGACAGTTGTGGAAACCGACAGGAATGCACTATTGCAAAAACTAAATAGGACGACATATAAAATTTATTTTCCCTTTTGTAGCTTGACAATTGGGAACAGATTTCATGGGAAATTAACCTGCCCCAATAAAAAATGGCTTGTTCATTGACTGTGAAATACAAAATATAAAGAGCCATTTGGGAAACAGTTGTTGTGGACTCGTTTCCCATTATTCTTGTAAACAACCAGGCAATTTCGCGGAATGGATTTCTAAATGAACTAACTTGCATGCTTGTAATATCTCTAGGAACTAGAAACAATTTTTCCAAAAAATGGGGCAAGAGGTCCAACCCATTATTATGTTGTGCTAGGAGTTGTTTGCAATCTTCTCCTTTGAACATCAATGTTGGCTCTGACAATTTTAGCATCTGGCGGAAGACCTGAGGTGGCAAAGAAATAGAAGAGCGATCCCATAGTGGAATAATTCTTTTCTTGGAAATAAATTTATCGGTGCACCAAGAGACCAGATCCTTACAGTAAAAAACTTCAGGGACACAGCCTGCATGAGCAATCCTGGAGGTCCAAATTACTTGGTTCTCTATGGCAGAGCTTGAGTAATAAGAATGTGCCCCAGACCACTAGAAGTTCTGGTCCTCGCGCTTGAAGATGTTGACTGTATCTGCACAGAACTGTTGTCGACTTGATGCCATAGGTTTATGAGAACGTTGGTTTATTGCAGATGATGGTTTAAATGAACAATTAGAGCCGATAATGTAACTCTCCGCTAAATCTTGGTTAAATGTTTATGAATGGGAAATCTCCTTGAGCCTTTCGATGATTAATGACAATCTATATGGGTGGTACATAATGAACTATTAGTAGTAAATCTTATTTATTACATATTTATAAATGCAAAGGTGGCAGGTACGGTGAAGAGAAATTAAGGATTGGAGGTTTCCTAAACGTGCGAAGGCCACGACGTGCGAACAGGAGTTCATGATTTTGAAATCAACACTTGGAAGGGATAATATAATTCCCCCACAAATTTTGGTTTAATGCGCATCAATATGAGATCTCCTCGAGCCTTTCACCCATCAATGACAATTTATATGGTTCCTGCATGATGACCTATCAGAATTAAATCCCAGTAATTCCATATTTAGAAACAAGATATGTATATATATACAAAAACTTTTTATTTTATTTTATTATAGACAAGTGCGAAGGTGGAGATGGCGAAGAGAAAGGAAAGAATGTCAAGCTCTGAAAAGCGGTCAGACGGTATTCAAAAAAGGGTTACGGGGATACTCAGGACAACCGAGTTTTGCACGGTCAAATTTCGTCTATCAAAATGTGTAAAACGGAAGAGATCATGATGGGGTAGTTCAGCGGCTGGTTTGTATATTTGCGGAATTTCGACAAAGTGGCTAACTATGGAATAGGGAAATTGCTAATTGCATTCCTAGAAATAAGATCGTATATATAATTGGAAATTGGTAATTGCAAAGGGGCGCAGGCACCGGAAACAACGACTAGGAACTGAATATTTCTTCAACCCACTAAACCGACGATCAACCAAAGAAATTTGAAGAAATGGCGAAGTATGGAAAATGGACAGACGAGCTTCAAAAGGGGGTGACAATAGTTCCACAAAATATGCAAGGACCCGACGGTTAAATTGTATTTCTCGGAAGTTTTCAGTGCAAAATGTATACCACGGAAGAGGGCATGATAGGTGGACTGTAATATGGAAGAGGGTATGATCTAAGGCCAGTTGCAAATATGTATATCATGGAAGTGACGGTACTGTTCACAAGCCATCGAACAACAGAAGTCCAATCTAAAGTCCTCCTACCGAGAATTCACGGTTGAAGAATTTTATGGGTATGTAATAGGGAAGCATTCAGTCGGTGTCGCGATAAAAGAGCACAAGTGCAAGTGTGAACCAGGAATACGATCCATGAGTTTAATTGGTTCTTGCTTGTATTCTTTTTCTATCAATTTGTATATCACAGAACTCCAAGGCATTCTATTAGCGAGCCATCCGGCAAGTCCGGCTATCAATTTGTATATTGCGGAATTGTGGGTGATGTTTGCGGGACACGAAAGTACAGAATAAATGATTTTCCCTTTAATATAGCTTCTGTGCCTAAAATGTGGTAGGGTCAATTTAAATAAAGGGGAAACGGTCGTTGGAAACGTGTGAATCTGGCAAGCCGCACAACAAGGCATTTTTGGGAAAAAAATGATTAAGTAACCAGGAAGAGAAACAACAGGGAATAAAAGAGTGGGAAAACAGAAAGGCGAAATGCAGTTTTCGTAAGTGCGAATTGGTTTCAAAGAAGCACCATTATTGTAAAACCATCATTTTCTACTAATCACCAGCAAATGCATTGTTGAAGATTAGATTTTATTGCAACATGTGCGTGTAAGTATGTTCCTGATACATTATTCCATGACTGCAACATATTAACTTAACTACTAAACTTCAGTTTCTACTAGTTGCCAACAAATGCTTTGTTGAAGATTAGATTTTATTAGAACATGTGGGTGTAACTCTGTTCTTGATATATTGTTCCATGACTGCAACATATTAACTCAAGTATTAAACTTCTTGCATTATGGGTTGTTAGCATTAAAACTTAATAACGATTTTGTTGCAACATTGTACACTGGTATTGCTATGTTCTATCTACATTACGAATAGAATTGAATGTTGGTTTGAAACTGTGTAATCCATTTTTTGTTTGCATAAAAGGCTGGTGGATTGACACAGTACATTTTCATATAATTGTTAGATGTTCCATATTATAAAAAATAACCTAAGTAAACACAATATCGAAGAAGTACGAGAGAACTAAACCATGCCAATGAGAACATGCGTTAAATCCAGAAAAGAAGCAGCAAGGAAGAGTCAAAGGCAAATTTTTTAATAGCAAATCCATGTAAAAAAAAAAGAAAAACACCCAGTATTGTACATCTATCCTTAGAAATTGGACCCAGTTCTTCAAGCCAAAACATTGAACATATTTGCGATAAACACGGGCACAGGATCCGTAGTATGAAAGATCCTCATAGTTTTCTCCTCGATGAATCATCTTGTGTTGAAACTGATAGTTTTCATAAGCTTCCTGTGAGGAAGAAGAGGGAAAACGTTATAGGGAAAAATGGAATAGTCATTAGCTGAAACCGCCTCTGCATAGTCCAAAAAAATTCAGGAGCACAGGTTGTGCATTCAATTCCAAAGGCCTAAATTATTCCATTCTGGGTGGAAGGAGATGACTAGTAGAAAAATGCCTTGCAACAATGAGAGTTTTGGACCTAATTCCTGAAGATGTTAATCAATATTTTTTTGGCTTGAAATATATCTCTGGGAGCATCAACATATCATTGTTTTACAGTGAAACTCTTCCGCCCAAAACAGTCTAATTTGGAATTATGGAATTCCTACTTTTGCGCTACAAAGTGGCTATTGCGTTTATCGTTGGTTTCTTTTCTGAAACTCCTTTTGGTGTTGTTAGGACCTCCATCACCGAGCCAGGAAGTTCCGTCCGTTATGGTTGATTTCAATTTGGGCACAGGAGTGGGAAGATTCTCTGCATTTCCATCATCCATTGTCATATCATCGACCATCAGATCATCTTCTTTCGGCTCAGAATTCATGACATCAACTTGTGCGTCAGCCATGAATGCAACTGGGCAGGTTCTATGAGCAGGTAGGGTTGCCTTGGAATTATTTGGATTGAAATATATCTCTCAGTGTGCCAAGGGACCATTTGTTGTTTTTCTCTAGCACAGAGGGAGATGAGTAGTAAGAATATGCCCTGGAATAATGGAACCTCTAGCCATTATGCCCCAATGTGTTTACTGTGGCTGGACAGAACTGTTGCCACAAGTTATTAAGAATTTTCGTTTTCTCGAGATAATGTTTGAAATGAAAATCGGGGATGGATAATATAACCCTCCACAAATTATGGTTTAATGCGTATCAATGGAATATCTTCTCGAGCCTTTCGTTGATCAATGACAATCTCTAGGGTTCGTGTGGAATAATTTGTCACCATCACGGCTCACTAATTACAAAATTAAAAAAAAGTGCGAAGGTCACGGTGATGGCAAAGGGAGATTAAGAATTAGAAATTTCTTAAAAGCGCCAACCCGTTGGTGCACAAAAAATAGATTGCATCGTGTTTGAAATGAATACTTGGAAAGGATAACTTACTTGTGCACAAATCTTAGTTTAATTCGTAGTAATGACAAATCTTCTCTGGACTTCCGGACATTAATAAAAATCTTAACGATTCCTACAAGATGAACTACTAGCATTAAAGCTTAATTATTGCATATCTCGAAACAAGTACGAAGGAAGTGGTGATACAGAATTGTGGCGAAGCACCAACTAACTCGGGAAACTGATTCCAAGAAATACCTAAGTATGGAAAGAGGTCGGAGGGGTTACAAAATAAAAATGACAGAAGAGATAGCCAAGAGACGTGAAGGGTCGATGGTCATATTGCATCTCAATGACAGATATTAGTCGTCAATTTGTATGTCATGGAATTTTGGTTGTTGTTTGTGCACAGGGGAACAACCGAAGCGCAGTGGAGAGAGGGTAATTTTTATATTGCTGAACCTGGGGTTCTGTATATAAAAGCATGAGACATTGGGAAAAATGACCAAGCAAACACAAAGAAAAAGTATACGAGATGAAGGGGGGTTTGTTTGCAAATTTGTAAATCACGGAAGTCCGAGTGCTAGTCACAGGAGGCGGAACAATGGAAATGCAATGTTAAAGCCACCTAAGCAAGAACCCGTGTTTGAAAAAAAAAAAGCATAGAGAAAAGAGAAACTAGAAAATTTCAGAAAAACGAGTAATACAAACTAAATATGTACTTAGCCACTTTTTGAATCACGGGTTCTCAGATGGGCGGGCTTTAAATTGGGCATCCATTTCTCCCTAGCCTACAAATAGCATTCAGAATTACGCGATATACAAATTGGCCAACAAACCTATGGGGTGGCTCATTCAAAATTGCACTCCTTTTGTTTCTTTTCATACAAACAGTACTCAGAGTTCCACGATATAAAAATTGTCAGACAGACTCCAGCGTTGGCGGCCTCGAGCGTGCAATTGTCTACGGATGTTAATCCCTATTAAGTATTGGACATTATCTAAAGAAATTCTTTTGAATACTAAATTATTAATATTAAATATTGATATTGTACAATTTAATTAGACAAGGAGGTCTGTACAATATGAAACAGGGAAGCAGTCGGTCGGTCGGGCTGGTGATATAAAAGTAAGTGAAATCTAAACACGTGAATCCATCAACTTCCCTACTAACAAATTTTCTGAAAAGAATGAGAAATACATTAAATCTATTTTTATAAAGTATGAACATGATATTTTATAGAGCATGTACTGCTCCTGCATTCCATACTTAAGCCAATCTTTGGATCACGGGTACTCGGGCTGGCGGGCTGAAAACTGGGCCTCTATTGTTCCGTTAGCTACAAATAGCACCCAAGAGTTCTGTGATATACAAATTGACAGGTGGTCTTGTGGGTTGGGTCGCTCAACATTGCATTTCTATTGTTTTGTTTCGTTCAAACAGCACTCGAAGTTCCGCCATATACAAATTCACACATGGACTCCAGGGTTGGCAGGCCCAACCTTGTGAGTGTTTACGAATGGTGATCCCTATGAACTATCTAACACTACCAATGAACTCATGGGCTAGTGGGCTCAAAATTGGGGCTTTATTGTTCCGTGCCCTGCAAATAGCACCCACAGTTCCGCGATATACAAATTTACAAGCAGATTTGTGGACTATTTAAATTTTAAGGGCCTCATGTTGATGTAATAACACAATTGGCTTGGGCCAGTTTACATTCATTTCTTACAATGTCAAACAGAGAAGAGGTCGGTTGGGTTGGTGATCTAAAAGTAATTGAAACCTCAAGCCATGAATCCGCCAACTTCCGCGGGTAGAAGTTTTCCGAAAAACGACTAACACATACTAAGTATGAACTCTTACAAGGTATGGACACGAGGTTCTTATAGAGTTTGTACGGATCCCGCATTTCATACTTGGCCACTTTTTCGATTACGGGTCCTCGATCTAGTGGGCTCAATGTTGGGGCCTCTATTGCTAAGTATCCTACAAATAGCACCCAGAGTCTCGCGATATACAAATTGACAGACGAAGCTGCAAACTGGGTCACTCAACATTGCAGTGCTATTGTTATGTGTCTTGTAAACAAGATTAGGAGGAAACGAGTAGTACATAGTAAATATGTACTTCTAAAAAATATGGACATGAGATTTTATAGAGCATGTTCAGATCCCTCATTCCATACTTAGCCACTATTTGGATGGCGAGTTCTCTGGTTGTCGGGTTCTAAGTGAAATTTGAAGTCGTGAATCTGCCAACTTCCACACCTACAAGTTTACCAAAAAAAAAGTAATACATACTAAGTATGTACTCTTATAAACTATGGAAATGATATTTTTATAGAGCATGTACAGATCCGCCATTCCATATTTAGCCACTTTTTTGGATTGGGGGCTCTCGGGCTCGTAGGATGAAAATTGGGCCTCTATTGTTCTGCGCTCTACAAATAACACCCACAATTCCACGATGTACAAATTAACAAGAGGACATGCAGGCTGGATGGCTCGACATTGCACTTTCATTGTTCTATGTCCTCCAAATAGCACTCGGAGTTTTGCGATATAAAGATTGACAGATGGACTCGAGCGCTGGCGGGTTCAAGTTTGCCATTGATTACGGATGGCAATCCCTATCAACTATTTAACGTATCTAAAAAAATTATTTTCAATACTAAATTATTAATATTAGATATTGATATTGCAGAATTTAATTAGATGATAAATGTTTGTACAATCTGGTCGGGCGAGCGATATTAAATTTTTCCAGCAAACGAGAAATACATAGTAAACATGTACTTTTATAAAGTATGGACATTATATTTTATAAAGCATACGCGGATCCCTCATTTCATACTTGGGCACTTTTTGGATAGCAGGTTCTCAGCCTGGCAGGCTACAAATTGAGGCTCTATTGTTCCGTGTCCTACAAATAGCACCCAGATTTCCGCGATATACAAATTGATAGGAGGACTTGCGGACTGGTTGGCTCAACATTGCACTTTTATTGTCCCATAGCGATTCCGTATTAATTCCATATTTAGCCACTTTTTTGGATCGGGGGCTCTCGGGTTGAAAATTGGGCCTCTATTGTTCTGCGCTCTACAAATAGCACCCACAATTCCATGATATACAAATTGACAAGTGGACCCGCGGGTTGGCTGGCTAAACATTGCACTTTCAATGTTTTGTGTCCTCCAATTAGCACTCGAAGTTCTGCGATATACATATTCACAGATGGACTCGAGGGCTGGTGGGTTCAAGTTTGCCATTGTTTACGGATGGCAATCCCTATCAACTATCTAACATATCTAAAAACATTATTTTCAATACTAAATTATTAATATTAAATATTGATATTGCAGAATTTAATTAGATGGGAAAGTTTGTACAATCTGTTCAGGTGAGCGATATAAACATTTTCCGACAAACGAGCAATACAAAGTAAACATGTACCTTTATAAAGTATGGACATGAGATTTTATAGACCATATGCAGATCCCTCATTCCATACTTAGGCACTTTTTGGATCGCGAGTTCTCAGTCTGGCGGGATAAAAATTGAGCCTCTATTATTTTGTCTACTACAAATAGCACCCAGACTTTCACAATATACAAATTGATAGGCGGACTTGCGAGCTGGTTAGCTCAACATTGCAGTTTTATTGTCCCATACCGATTCCTTATTAATTCCATATTTAGCCACTTTTTTGGATCGGGTTCTCTCGGGCTGGCGGGTTGAAAATTGGGCCTCTATTGTTCCACACTCTACAAATGCATCCACAATTCCGCGATATACAAATTGACAAGCGGACTGGCGGTCTGGTTGGCTCAACATTGCACTTTCATTGTTTCGTGTCCTCCAAATAGCACTCTAAGTTCCGTGATATAAATACTGACAGATGGACTTGAGGGCTAGTAGGTTCAAGTTTTCCATTGTTTATAGATGGTAATCCCTATCAACTATCTAACATATTTCAAAACATTATTTTCAATACTAAATTATTAATATTAAAAATTGATATTGTAGAATTTAATTAGATGAGAAAGTTTGTACAATTTGGTTGGGCGGGTGATATAAAATTTTTCCGACAAATAAGAAATACATAGTAAACATGTACTTTTATAAAGTATAATATGTGGATTCCTCATTCCATACTTAGGCACTTTTTGGATCGTGGGTTCTCAGCCTGGCGGGCTGAAAATTGAGCCTCTATTATTCTGTCTCCTACAAATATCACCCAGACTTCCATGATATACAAATTGACAGACGAACTTGTGGACTGCTTGGATCAACATTGCACTTTTATTGTTAGGTGTCCTCCAAACAACATTGCATACTTGCGGGTTGGCTGGGTCAACATTGCACTTTCATTGATCTGTCTCCTCCGAATAGCAATCAGGAGTTTCACGATATACAGATTGACAGATGGACTTGAGGGCTGGTGGGTTCAAGTTTTCCATTTTTTATGGATGGTAATCCCTATAAACTATCTAACATATCTAAAAACATTATTTTCAATACTAAATTATTAATATTAAATATTGATATTGCAGAATTTAATTAGACGAGAAAGTTTGTACAGTTTGGCCGAACGAGTGATATAAAAGTTTTCTGACAAATGAGCAATACATAGTAAACATGTACTTTTATAAAGTATAATATACGGATCCCTCATTCCATACTTAGGCACTTTTTGGATCGCGAGTTCTCAGCCTAGCAGGCTGAAAATTGAACCTCTATTGTTCTGTGTCCTACAAATAGCACCCAGACTTCCACGATATACAAATTGACAGGTGAACTTGTGGACTGCTTTGCTCAACATTGCACTTTTATTGTTTGATGTCCTCCAAATAGCACTCGGAATTCCGCGACATACAAATCGACAGGACTCCACGACTGGCGGGTTCAATATTGCAATTGTTTAGGGATGGTCATCCTATCTAACTTTATCTAAAAACATTATTTTCAAATACTAAATTATTAATATTAAATATTGATATTGTACAAGTGAATTACATTAAATTATTAAAGGATGTTAAATCACTTATTTTTTTAAAAAGTGAAGGAAACAAAAGATTTTTTTTTTTTAAATTCCATCATCGCAAGCATAACAAGGACCAATTTGAATTTTAAGGGCCTCTTGTTCATATGATAGCACAATTTCACTCCACACAGTATATATTCATTGATTTCAAATTATTCCAGGACATTAATTTTACCAAGTTCATCGAGTAAGCAAAAATGCCAAAACAACGACCAATTTGAATTTTAAGGGCCTCTTGTTGATATGATAGAACAATTGCACTTTGCACACTATATATTCATTAATTTCAAATTATTCCAGGACAATAATTTCACCAAGTTCATCGATCAAGGAAATCTGCTAAAACAAGCCACATACTACATTTGTGTCACAACACCATAGAAATTATCAGGCGTATATGCGGGCCAGCTGGCTAAAAAAATAAATTATATTATTTTTTGTCCTCTAAAGAACAGTTCGAGTTCTGCGGTATACAAATCGATAGACAAAGCACATAACCAAGAACCAACCAAACTTCAAACAAGCTGCAAGCAAGTTCCCAGAAGGTTCCATAGAGCAGAACCCATCGACCTTTGCACCAAACAATTTGATATAAAAAGAAAAGACGTCGTCGCATTCATTTTCTCTTGCATCTGGTATATGTTCATAGTAGAAAATAATCGGGGCATGGGATATATGGGGTTTTCTTCCATGTTAATCTTATGCGTGTGCAATCCCAACTAGCCAAGTTCGACGAACATTCATTTGGATGTTCAACAAATATTACAGAGACACATGAGGTATTTTCATTTCCTGCCAAAGTTTGATATATATATATATATTCCTTCTTCAACCGATATGAAAAATTGCATTTTCCTCATTTAAGGTGAATTTTCTATGTATCTGAAGCTCCCGCAGCATGTAGACACTGCTTTCCTTTTTCTGTAGATACGTTTCATACGACAACTCTACCAACTTAGGAAGCACATTTTGTAACAAAGGTTTCCTAACCGTACAATGCACAATTGTGTTTCCCACGGTTCGGATAACAACATTGACATAATGTCCATATATATATGGATATTTTTCATTGCATCACAGACAATCAATCGTATCATCACTTATCAAAGCGGAGGCAGAAGCAGGGGAGTTGCATTTTGTACATACAGGTTCAAAGCAGGTGAAGTACACATTGGCTGCAACTAAAACACCTTCAACCTAGGAATGTGAGCATAGGAATTAATACATTGAACCATATAATATACAACTGCACACACCCCCCCCCCCTTACAAAAAAATAAAAAATTAAATTAAATAGGTCACAGAAATTTGTTGAAGGCTATTTCTATAAGAAAAGTGAGGATGATTTTGTGGATGTATACGCACAACAGTTTTAGAGCTAGATAGTTTCTTCAAATCCTCTACTATATCTTCTCGAAACTCTGTTACAAGCATTGCTTGGGTTGTCCAAAATATCCTTTCTCTAACATCCCTCTTCTTTGTTATATTTTTGAACACCATAAGTGAAATCTTCCCTGTATGCAATTGTTGTTCCATTGACGAAAACAAATCTGAACACATATCGAACAATTGTAGTTGCAACATGGAACAATGCAATATCTATGTAAGTTATCCGAGATACATGCACATATGAAAGTAAAGGACAAAATTGAATATGAAAAGCAATACCATTGCCTTGTCCCTATCCGACTCTCCATCCTTTATATGGAGAACGTGTTGCGAGCCAAGTTTTCTCGCCAGTGTGACAGTTGCCCCAATTTTTCCAATAGGATAAATATCAGTGCTATGTGCAAGCTGGCTGATAGTTGAGTCCGGGACGAAACGATATTCTGAACAAACAACATAAATTTTTTCCACAATGTTTGTTTCGTTGAGTGAAATAATTCGATCGCAATCACCACGGTCATATACTGTTTTGGGCAATATATTAAAATTTGTAATGGATATTCCATTACGTGGAAATATCTTTTCTGCAGGTTTCTGGACAAGTTGTGGAGGAATAGTCAGTGTCATTGTCATCATGGCCTCCTTGTCTGTCATGTCAGCATGCATAATGGATCTACTTTTTTTTGCCTTGTCCAAGTAGGTGCTATACACGACCATTATGTCCCTGATGAACACTTGTCCAATTCGTCATTTGTTCAAGACCTGTATTGACAGTACTTTGGATGTCACAACTTTAGACCCGGTGACATTTTTTGAACAGGAAAACTAAAGTGAATGGTAGTGTGCAATTTTTTTTTTTTTTAGGTATTCTTCTTTTACTGGCATAAATATACAAGTACATGCATAGCTTTGATGAACTATGGAGCCATGGTTTCACAACCACACCTCTTAGTTTGCGGAACATGTAGCATGTTCGGCGTCTTGCTTGTACTTGTTGATACTTCCTGTGAGTTGCAAACCATGTATTGCAAATGACATCAACATATCCACCATGCCATAGATGAATATATACCTGAGGATATTTGTTTAGTAAACATAGTAAGAGCATAGCATATGCATCTTTACCTTTGGCCTTGTCGGTCTGCTGATGTCTAGGATGACTGACTGCTCATGTCCATGTCACTAGTCCAACTTTTTATGATGCAAGCATGTGCTGATGAACATCACACTAAGAAAATGAATTAGAAAACAAAAGGGATAATAGAAAATGGAAAAAGTAGAAATAGGGAGGGAATAAAGGCCCATTTCTGGAAAGTCGTCATTTTCGAGGCTAATATTATATGCCCCCGCCCATTTTGTATATTTAATTTACTAGCACACTTGGTATACCTTTTAGAAGATTGTACCACAAAACCCTCTACTGTTGCACAAAACAATTCATCTCCCTGTCCAAGCAACCTATTTTTTCCAAGGAATTAATGTCGAATATGCAATGGACATGAAGCCAACTTAGTATGAAGACAGACATCTAAAAGAAAGAGAAACAGGTATATTTACCCGCCAAAGATTCCATCGTCCTGTCCATCCATTATGTTTGTTTAAATGTAGCAATGCAGCGAAAACACAACGGAGATGAACTAGCTTAGTATGTAGGAAGGAATGTATTGAAGATAACTTATAATGAAGACAGGCATGTAAAAGAAAGAGAAAGAGGTTTATTTACCCACTAAAGATCCCATCCTCATCTCCAACTATCTTGTTTGTTTAAATGTGGCAATGCAGTGAGAATAGGACGAAAATGAAGTAGGTTAGTATGCAGGAAGGCATGTAACGAAGATAACTTACCATGTAGGAAGGCACGCAACATGTACATATAATAAAATAGGTGAACACATATACAGACCATAAATGAAATACAAAACAACAAAATATGAAATAACAGTACAAGCATGCACCTTTATATATCCTCTTCAACTGATGCAATGAAGACTTCCTCGTTTTCTCCAACTATTTTGTTTGTTTGAATGTGGGAACGCATAAAATACAATGAACATCGATGGAAGTTGGTATCCACCAGAGAAAAATAAATATGTAGTTACAGTAAAATAGACTCAACGAACAATCTAGAAGATAGGCAGAAACACGAACCTTTGCGCTTCTCTATCCATGGTTGTAAACATGTAAAATATTTTTCCCTGCCCAAAATATATTACAACACACAAAATATCATGCAATTGCATGGTCGTAGCTAAATGATTTCTGGTTTTCCGTGGAAATTTATTTAGATATGCTTCCACCGATGGAAATACATGTTCTTTATCCTCTACACGAACTATTGTGCCCATGATACAAGTTTTCAGTTTTTTTTGGCAAACTACCCAAATATGCTTCCAGACATCCAAATATAAACTTGCAGAATCTTTGTTGTGCATATCATATCTCAAGCACAACACAAATTGTAGCATGCGCACATCAGTCTATGTAGAGGAGAAAGAACATGTAATGTCATATCGGCACATCTGACCATACATGGTTTATAAATGTAGCTTGCATATGCTTTATTCCAACAAAAACGCAGCGGATATTGCAATTTCACATGTAATCCTCGAACAATTTTGCATGCAAATATTTTCTTTCATGGCAGCACTTAACCACTAGAAAAATATCACAAAATAATAGACATCGACCTCGACAGACAGGGAAAATAACACAACTGCATGTTGACTCATGGGTGCAAGACCTGAAGACCGTAAAGTGCCCCCAAAAAACAACAATAATCCAAAAAAAATAGAAAAAAGAAAAGCTCCAACCACCGTCGCTAGACCCAACCCTGCAAGGCTGAATCAAACAAAATAAAACAACAAGCACCAAACCAGTGAGAAAGCACGAACAGACTGAACTGCACCCTGAGGGCCCCAAAGCGCAAACCCGAGGCAAACAAACAAAACCAGGAACCCATGAACCAACGAACTAGCAAGAACCTTCGAGCCAGTAAACAACATATGTATCTCCAACGATTTTGAAACTGCAGCCCAAGCACAGAAGGAACCGGAAACATACGAGGAGCATGCCACTACAAATAAGCAAACATTCTTACTTGAAAACTGCAAACACTGAACAACAAACAAGGAATACAAAATGAAACTATGGCATCAAAACTTACTCTGAAACTATGAAATGCAGAAGCGCAGGTCGAATCGCAAACAAAACAACAACAACTAGCAACCGACAAACCAGTGAAGAAAAAGAACTCACCAAACCAGTAAACAATGTATGCAGCTTCAACTAGTATGAAATTGCATTGCAAAGGAAAAAGAAGGATGAAACATACAATGGCTATTGAACTGGCGATGGACAAACAAGACTCTGCAAATTCACTGTAACTGTATAGAAAATTTCGACGAAAAATGTACTCCGAGAACCGTATTTACATAAACATTTAAGGCTTCTAGGCTATCTAAGGACCTCATGGTATGCAAACATTTAAGTTGTCAGGGATGTTGGAGGACGTCAGGTCATGTAAACATTTAATTTTTCAAGCCTATTGAGGCATCTCGGAATAAGTGTCAATACATTTCAACAAAACTACATCCGACAAACACGCTATAAACTTTGGAATTCTCAATCACTATAAAGCTTGGATATCAAAACATTTCAATATGCTTAGTACATATCAAAACTTACGGATATATTTAGCTAGCAGAAAATGCTAATACAAACATTCGAACTAATGCTAGCATTAATCCACCTTCAAGCAATATAGAGGAAAAATATATGATTAAAAAAGACTGTATACGAGAAAAAGTTTGGATATGTTGCCATATAAAACATTGGGAATAGCGAAGCCAACAATAACACCTCCAATCTCTTATCCAATCAGATCAGTACATATATGATACTTTTTATTATATAAAAATATATGCTTTTAATTCCATAGCTCCAACAATAGGTATTGTGCAAATATTTTAGGTCAAAGGACAAACTAATATGTAGTCAACGAATTATCGATCGATATAGTCCCTCTATGCCTATATTCAGCTAGCAAAAAATGCTAAACAACCATTCAAACTAATGCTAGCATTAATCCACCTTCAAGAAATATAGAGGAAAAATATATGATTAGAAAAGATTGTATACGAGAAAAAGTTTGGATATGTTTCCATATAAAACATTGGGAATAGCGAAACCAGAAATAAGACCTCTAATCTCTTATCCAATGAAATCAGTACATATATGGTATTTTTTATTATTTAAAAATATATGCTTTTAATTCCATAGCTCCAACAATAGGTATTGTACAAATATTTTGGGTCAAAGGACAAAGTAATATGTAGTCAACAAATTATCGATCGCTATAGTCCCTCTATGCCTACGACAAGGACTAATAATAAAACCTATCTTCTAGCAAAGAAAGGTTATGTGAAAAACATTTGTAAGTGGCTTTCCAATCCTAAGAGGAATCTTGAAAAGATATGAGGGATTGCAAATGTGCGAACACTATGGTTCTATTCAAGTCTTAAAGACCACAAGACTAATGTGACTTCGTTACTTGAAGATCTATTGAAAGTCATTTAAGTAATGGTAGATCGACTCATGGAATTTCTTGTAGAAAAGTAATTTAATAGTTCATATTTATGAAACCATATCCATTGATTCTTGCATTACACTATAGACATATTACAAGAAATAATGTCTTTTAACTCAAAAGAATAGCAAGGTTTACACTCAATTTTGATGTGGTTTTTGTGTGTCAAGCATTACTGGATCTCCTATTCCATTTTTTAGGATTATGTGAAAAATATTGAAGATGTTTGCTTTATATGTGTATAGAGAAGGGGGTTTACTATATAAATATTGGTAAAGGGTTATTTATTTGTGTAATTGTATTTATGAAATCGTAGAAAAAATCATATTTATGAGGGTAAATAACACGTTATTCATGTCCATTTCTAATTAACAATTTGGTTTCCTATCAAGCAAACAAATTGAAGCAATTAGGAGTTTCTCAAGAGAGTATCCATTCTATAAAAAGAAAAAGGTTACAAGCTATGGTTGCTAGATTGGATTTGTTGCAAGATTATGATAGAGCTAGTTATAAACTATACTTAAGAATGATAATGATTCATCTAAGGTTTCATGTTCATCTTTTTAATTGGGTGATGAGTTGTGTTACCCCAGTGTCTTTCTCTAAATGGATTAGCATTATATTTGTCCACATTTGGTAGTGGGTTGAGATAGGGGGGCCCTTTGTCAACCCTACTATTCCCCATTGTGGACAAAAGTTTGAGGAGGGATTTATAGAGGTAAATAGATAGGTTACTTTCAAAGATATCAAAATAGGAAGATCATTATATATTCTATCACACCAACGTTTTTTGAATGACATTTTATTTTACGTGATGGAAACTAGAAGATATGCCCACAAATTGAAAGATATTTTATATTTATATTGTACTATATTAGGAATGAAGATCAATATCGTTAAGTCAATAATATCATTATGGGGGATAATGAGGATAACATGATGTACCTTTCTCAAATCTTCCTTTATCATTAGACTAACTTATAAAATTATTTAAAGTATCCTAGTTTTTATATAGAACATGATGACTATGTTAAACGAGATAGGAATTGGTTTGTAGCTAAAGTAAAGAAAATGTTTTTTTATGGTGAAACAAATGGTTATTAACGTGGGGAAGGATCCTCCAAGGATCCTTAGATATTATGTAGTGATAATTATAGACTCCTAAGAGATATGGTAAATAATTTGTGTGAAAAAGGATACTTCACTCTCAACGAGGTGGTAGATCCTAAGCTTTCTATGATTTGGAGGAATGAGTAGAAATCAACATATTTGATAGGACTAGATTTGGAGGATGTTTTAAATTGAATGGTTACATTGAAACTTGAAGATATAGCCACGTTAGAATAAATGAGTCCAAGGATGGATTTATTTGGTCTAAGAACCTAGTTGGAGGAAATTATACCCCTATGGTTGGATATAAGGTTTTATGTGAAGGTGATGGTATGGGGGAATAAAAGTGGTGGTATAATATTATTTGGAAATTTAAATGACCTCTAAGATAAAGGACTTCTATGTGGCCATTGTTTAGAAACATGGTTCTTACTTGGGATAATTTGGAGAAAAGGAGTTGATATGGGCCAACATCTTCTCACTCTACAAAGAAGTTGAGAAGACCATACAATATTTTCTTTTATTATGCACATTTGTTGTTTATGTTTTGAAAGAAGTGGAGAGCCTAATAGGGAGGAAAATATATTTTGGTGGTAACTGGGAAACATTCAAAGGAAGCTTGAGGAATTGAACTGGAAACATAAATTTAAAGAGATATCAAAATTTCCCACAAATTATTGCACATAGTATTTGGTTTGCAAGAAATTCCATTTTTTTATTATAATAAGTTCATTCTAGCTACACAATGTTCGTATTACTCCATTTCATTTCTTATTTCTCCTCTCATATTTCTTCCATACTTAGTTTTTTCACCTTATCACTCCCCTTACCCACCCCCTTCCATACTTAACTTTTTTTTAACTCTCAGACTCCCTTACCCCCTCTATTTCCTCACATCCCTCACCCACAACTTTGTTACCTACACTTTACCCTTCCCCACCTCACCCTATGTGACTCCCTACCTCTACTACCCACATCCCCCCACCCCACACTCCCTCATTTCTCATCGAACTCTCGGACTCCCTTACCCCCTTGCTTACCTTGCTTCCATCCCTACATCCCCCCACTCCCCCTCTCACCTTTGTTACCTACACTTTACCCCTTCCCTACACTACCCTCATGCCTCTCTGTTTCCACACTCCTCTCACATTTTAACTCATTTCCTTGTAATAATATTTTTTAATATTTTATTATAAACCATTCATCTTGTGCCATGTAGAAATCATTTGTTGGGTCATATGAGAATGTAATTAACTTATGGAAGGATGCCACATGGTAGATCCAAAATCCACTCATGTAATGACAAGTGGCATCCCATGATTGGATGACATGGAAGCTCATGGAGAGAGATACATGGCAGCTTACTAGTGGTGACACATGGCAAGTTTTTGTTGGTTACACGTGGACATTACTAGCCTATCATGAGATGACACATGGAAATACATCAATGGATGATTTGTAAGTGACTGGGCATGAGGTGGAGGCTGATTGGTTGACTAAAATTGTATTTTATTAATCTTCTAAGGGGTCAACCCATTAAGCTCCATAATCTTTCTTTCATGTTTCTTGCTAAGTGTACATTGCATTTAGTATTATACACTATTAAAACTCATATAATCCCATGCATGTGGGATAACACTTTACCACAAAAATGTCGAATTTTCATGGAAGAGCGGGAAATTCATCCAAGGGCCCATATTAGATCGATGGTGGTTGAGTCATTATCTTTTTGAAGCCATATCTTGATCTCTCGGTGTCGAAATCACGCAAAATTTATAACGTTGAAAATATATTTCAATGAAGAAGATGATGGTATAGGTTAGAAGATCTAAAAGTGGCCGTATTTTTCCTAGAAATTAAAATATCAGTTTGATTCATTTTTAATGGGCCTTCATGACAACTCAACTTCACGAGCTCATTTATTGAGGTCCAGGTGATGAATTTGGGTAAACTTTATATCGTTGGAAATATAAGATGATGAAGATCACATATGAAGTGATTGGTTAAAATTTTTATTATCACTTCCAAAAAATTAAAACAAAGTCCCATTTTTAAAGATATGAATTATAATTATGTGGATTCATTATTAAGCACTTAAATGAGGCATTAATTAAAGAATATGTTTCAAGAAGAAAAGTGTACAGGAAATTCAAAAGAGAAAAAAACCCTAACTACTCAAGTAGTTAGAAAATATCATTTTAAAAAGAGAAGAAGGGCTTCATCAAGGGTTCCATAATCATAATTATCAAAGGGGTAGAGTAGAAGATTAGAGGAAGAAGAGGGTGCATACATGAATATACATCCAAGCTTCTGATCAAAGAAGAGAAATCTCCATCTTCTCCACTCTTTTTATTCTTATACATCATTTCTCATAGCTTTATGCTTGAATCTCTGAATTGGGAAGAAGGATGAGTTATTGAGTGTTCTTATTGTATTATTATAAAGAATTTTCTTATACGAACATGGAGTATTTATAGCCATACACATTACTTTAAAATCTTTTGTAATGAGGAACATCTTTCATGAATAAACTCCACAAAGAATTTCTTCGGGTTTGATTTCGAATGTATCTTGTAACTTTGAGTCTTAAGTATGAGATATTTTAAATTGATCTATCAAATTCTCTTTTGATATTTATAGTAGTAACCTTTTAAAATTATTTGAGATGATCAAATTATTCTCTCCTTTTTATTGTTAAGAAGATATGGATGCATTTATATATGATTAAGAAGATTGTTTATGTGATGTTGATCACAAAGAGATTCTGATGTTGAAGCCCTCCTTCAATCTTTTCTTATTTTAAAGACACTTCTTGTTGCACATGAAGATTATATCAAGTCAGTGGAGAACTATATATTTTCATAAATCCAAGTAATAAAGACCTAGGGTTTTTTGTCTTAGCATTATTCTAATTCAATATATTCAAGATATATCTTTTAGAAAAATAGGAGTACCGCCTCTTTAAAAACACAAGAGGATTCATATCCTCGTGAGGTTTTTATTTCGGTCTTAACATACTCAGACATCAACATTTTTGGAAAACATACTGTGGAGACCTTTATTTTCAAGATATGTGAGGCCCTGCTTTAGATCAGATTGAAGAACCAGAATCTCCATGGATCAAAGTTTTGAAAAGAAGATTCAAGAAAATTGTTTCTTGTTTTAAATGCAAGGGATTTATAAAGGATTATTGAAATATTTTGAACCTTTTTTATAATTTCAAAAATACCCAAGAAGCACCGAAGATTCAGGATAATGAACTCCTTGAAAACTCCATTGGAAAGACTCAAAATGAAGAATTTCATTCATTTCATGATGCTCCTTTAAATTCCTCATCAATCCCATCAATGGCCTTACAAGACACAACAAAAGGGAGAAATACCCAAAGGAGGAGATTTCATAAAACCCCTTTAAATCTGCCAGAAGTAGATTTTCAAATGCCTAATATTTCTGTTGAAATTTTTTCTACATTCTTTGGGGATGATGCTTCAAAAGATGTAGAGTAACATTTGTTTAAATTTAAAATTGCATGTCATGATTTCAACCTCACTAAATACAATTTTACATGTAGATTTTTTTTACAAACTCTGTAAGGGAATGCTCTTGAATGGTATAGCTCATTAATACCTAACTCCATTAACAGTTGGGATGTGTTAGAATATTTATTTGCAAAAAATCTCATCCCAAGAGTGCATTCATATGTTTTTGTTGATGCTTCAAATGTTTTTTCCCACCCACCCTCTCCCATATGGACACAATAAAATGAAATGAATGATTTGGAAGAAGAATCTAGTCATACATTGGAAGATTTTCTTGAATCTAGTCACATGGCTGAAAATGAAAATAAGAATTTTGATTTGCAAGAGCAAGACTTCATCCTCTCATACACTCCATATGAAGATATTTAAAATAGTAAGTTTGAGAATGAAATTAAGGAGCCTCTACCAAATGCACAAGAATATTTCATCCTTGTAACATATGATAAAATCCTAAAGAATATTGGTAGCAAGGACAATTGGTGGAAGAAAAGAATCTTGAGAAGAATGATGAGCAAGATTGATTTTACATGAAGGAAGAATCTTTTCAAGACATTGTTGATGAATCAATAACCTTGGAATTGGTTGGATACAAGGAGAGAGATGAAAGAATGTTACGATTGGAAAATACTTATCCAATCAAAGACAATAATATTCTTGATCATCCAAGAATTGACTTCATTGAATTATGGTTCCAGAGCATTGTTGGCCAAACAAGGCTATCAAATTTTCAGCACACCTAGTTAAATTTTTCTCAAGTAGACATTGAGATTACCCCTGAGTCATTGGTACATGCCCAAATATGTTTCACAACTTTAGAGTTCATTTCAAAGATCATATCAATGCTTAAATGGATCCATTGGAAATATACCTACACATAAGGTGCCTCTTTATTCCAGGTAAGATAGGGTAGGTAGATCATGTATGTACATATTTTGTTTCTTTAGTTCAATTTTTGCACAATAAGGAGGTCTTTATATTAAAATTTGAAGATAACTCCATGAAAGAAGAAGAATTATAGGAATCTATTGTGAATATGAATCCATATCCCAATGGAGAAGGTAACTAGTCTTGAGATTATTGTGTTCTCAGTAACCCATAACGGGTCATTGTCCCGTAGTTGGAGCCAGTTGTTGACCAAAATTTGGTCATATATATTTTCTCTCTCTTGGATTCATAAAAAAATGATATCAAAAGAAGATAATTTTTGAACTATTATAAGTTCATTGTGTATCCCTCAGTCTCATCTTCACCATGCTTTTTTCGGATTGAAAATTTGGGTTTGTATGGTCACTATATCCAGGTTTACGTTTAAATGGAAAAGGGCATTGTTTCCATATGGAATAAATATAATCTCTTAGAAACACATTTAATTTTTCCAGGTCCAGGACCCTGGTTTTCTTCTTGTTGCAGGTTCAAAACCAATACAAATCTTCTATTATATCACTCACAGGAACCCACCATACTCTTGATCTCAACCATGAGGTACTACATGGTTTACCAAATACCCTTGGAAATAGCATGACGAGGACTATCCATATATGAGTGTGTTACCTACATTTACATTGTCCTTCATGTACTCAAACAAATTCGGGCTTCATGACCAAAAATATGGGGCTTCTTGTAGACTTCTTCAAATGCACCCATCTCATTTTTTGACATCAATGAAAACCACTACTGTTGACATCAACGACAACCAAATTGCCAATAATTTCCCCCTTTGGCATTGATGAAAACACTCATACTCCCCCTGTGACCATTGTTCCTCATCTATCTCTTCTGATATTTCTCTCCTTGTGTTTCTCTCCCCCTTTGACATCAATAGAAAAGGGTATCTCTCTCTAGGGATACTCCCCATGTCTTCATGCTTTTGATCTTTCTCTTTCTCCTCCATTAACATCGTGGGAAAAAACCTCTTTCTCCTCCATTAAGAACCAAATATCTATATAGCATAGAAAAACCTCAGAATAAGTACTCAACACCTTGAAAAAGAGAGAAACTCAGATAATAAGCCTCTTCGAGGGGGCAACCTCCTTATGCCCACATAAATGTACAATTACAAGATGATTCAAAATGAAAATGTCTCCTTGGTATATATAGGAGACTAGGAGGTATAATCACAACTAATGGACTAAAGCCGACATAAATAAAATAACATTACTAATATAGTATTCCCTAATTAAGGGGTAATGAGCCACTATTTAGGGCTTAACATGCCCCTCCCCTTGAGACAATTGTTTTCCGCAAAGCTTGAGTAACCCTAGATGCTTCTGTATAAAATACTCATCTTCCCAAGTGGAATCTTCAGTCGATAGTTTCCTCCATTTAATGAGATACTCTGAAATGGATCTATTCCTCAGCTAGCGAATTCTTGTGTCAGTGATGGCTTCAAGATTCAATATGTTTTTTCCTTCCTCGTCAAGTTTTGGAAATATAGTTTGAACTGGGATCTTGTCACCTATAACCTTCTTTAAGCATGAAACATGGAAAACTGGGTGTACTCGTGAAGATGCAGGCAACTCCAATTTGTATGCCATAATACCAATCTTTTGCAACACTTTATAAGGGCCATAGTACTTTGGTGATAATTTATTATCCTTCTTGGATTGCTTGAGGGACATCTGTTTGTATGGTTGTAGTCTTAAGAACACCCAATCCCCTACTTCAAAACTTCTTTCACTACGATGTTGATCTGGTTGTTGTTTCATACGATTTTGTGCCATGGTCAGGTTGTCCTTTAATATTTGAAGAACTTGTTGTTGATGCTTGATGTGATCTTGCACTACTTGAACCTTATATTTTTCTTTTAGAGAAGTTATGGAAGGAGGGTGGTATCCATAGAGTGCCATAAATGGTGTCATTTTTGTTGCAGTATGAAAGGAAGTGTTATACCACCATTCTTCCAAGGGTAACCATTTGAACCATTGTGTTTGTTTATCAGAGACGAAGCAATGAAGGTAGCCTTCCAGACATTTGTTCACTATCTTGGTTTTTCCATTAGATTGAAGACGATAGGATGAGCTATGAGCCAATTGAGTACCCAAACAAGAAAATAATTATGTCCAAAAATGTCTAGTGAAGATGGGATCTCTGTCACTTACAATAATCTTTGGGCTTCCATGTAGCTTTTGAATTGTCTCAATGAATGCGGTGGAAACTATACTAGCTTTGAAGGGATGAGAGAGTGCACAAAAGTGTGTGTACTTGGTCAGTCTATCAACAATCACTATGATGACACTCTTTCCTTCAGAATTTGGTAACCCTATGATGAAATCCATGGAAACCTCCTCCCAGCGTTGACTTGGGATGGCTAATGGTTGTAAAATACCTGTGTTCTTAATTGTTTCCAACTTATTTTGTTGGAAAACCAAACATTCTGCCACAAACCTTTGAACATCATTTTTAAGGCCATCCCAAAAAAATTCCTTCCTGACCCTATGGTGGGTTTTTAAAAATCTCGAGTGCCCTCCTACTGGAGAGGTGTGCAATTCCAATAGTACCTTTTGTTTGAGTTGGGATTTCTTACATAAATATAAGAGATCTTTGTACCATAGTGAATCATTTTTCCATGTAAATGTATCTGATGTACTGGAATCCTGCTGCAACCTTTGAATGAGAGTCCACACTTTTTCGTCATTCTTCCATTCATCCCTTGCTTCTATTATCCAATCGGGTTGGATGATCGAGATAGAATAGAGAAAGGCCTCAACATCTTCATCATTCCTTGAGATTGCATCTGCCACAACATTTTTCTTCCCTTTTTTATAGACGATTTCAAAATCATAACCCAATATCTTGGTTACTCATTTTTGTTGTTCTTCTAAAGATAGTCTTTATTCCAAGAAGTATTTAAGACTATCATGATCTGTTTTGACCTTGAAGTGCCTACCTATTAGGTAAGGACGCCATTTCTTC
>ML778674.1:1205377-1266255 GCA_009831015.1 Picea engelmannii
GTGTACACTAGAACACCCCACATCTGAGTGTCCAACCTTGCTTGAACTACAAGCCATGTATAGGGGAGGAGGAGTCTCACAAGAACAACCATACCCTTCTAGAAGACCTTGGAGAGCCCAAAATCCCAATACATTTTATGATCGTAATACACAATATCAACAAAAACAATGGGGTCCTTCTCCAGTGATCTATCCACAATGGACACCTCAGCAAACTAAACCTTGGAAACAAGGTTGGAGGGGACCTATGTATGGAAATCCCTCTTACCCTACATATCCATAGTACCCTGCAAACATTTCCCAATTACTACTTGGATTCAACCCACCACATATGCAAGCTTTACTCCCACCTCCTATACAACAACAATTTACAACCCCCTTAAATCCTAATCAGCAGCAACAAGTATCTATAAATTTCAATCAACAACCACAAAACTAAGCTGCCCACAATCCTCCAAGATCAACAACAATCCTTTCCCAGACAGTCCCTAACCCCAATAATCGACCCACCCACCCTGTGCAGAATACAGAAGTTCAAACCTTTCCCACCTATGAAATTCAACTACGATCAGGGAAAGTTGTAAACCAATCAGATCCTGCAGTAATAATTCAGGAAGAAAATGATAATCATTCTGAGGAAGAAAACACTCAAACCACCCCTGCAGAAGAAAAGGCCTCTCCTCCTATCCCAATCACTTCTCAATCTGTACGAGTACCCCAACAAATTAATATCCCACCTTACCTCGAAAGACTATTAGTGAAGAAACTCGACCCACCTTTGCATAGAGATATAGAAGATGAATTACGAAATGTGTGCATAAAAATACCTCTATTGCAAGCTATTAAGGATATCCCTATATACGCCAAAATTATAAGGGATCTTTGCATTAAGAAACCAAGAAGGAAGAAGAAGGAACCTCCTCTTGTTCAGGTAGTGGGACAATTATCTAAATTTATTTTTGAAATTCCATACAAATATAATGACCCTGGAAACCCAGTTGTCACTATTGAAATTAATGGAATTTCTCTACCAAACACACTCATTGATTTGGGTGCAGTTATTAATGTAATTCCTTTTGACACTATGAAAAAGCTCCAAATCAACGAGTTAAGACCAACCCAAACCATGATCGATTTGGCAGATAAGTCAGTCATTAGACCTGTAGGAAGTCTAGATGATGTCACAGTCACTCTAGCTTCTTGGGAATATCCAGTAGACTTTTTAGTCATATATTCTAAATCATCCTCCAAACCAGGACAACCTGTGGTTCTTGGCCACCCTTGGCTAGCCACAATAGATGTCTTTATCAGCTGTCGGTCTGGTGAGATGACTATATCCAATGGCATAGATAGCCAAAAACTTGCCCTCTTCCCTCCTGCCCAACCGGCACAGGAAATACCTATTTGGTTAGAAAACCTTTATGGAGAGGAAGATTGCATTAGGCCTCTATTAACACTTGAATAAGTAAGAGGAATACAAGAACAATCAGATGAACAAGTCTTAAGCTTATTTTTGGCTGACACAAATTGCATTGAATACCCAAGGTCTTTTGCAGAATTGTCACATATTTTTAGTTTCAAATTTCAACAAACTTGGCACCCTGATATCACTCAATTATATACTTTATCACGAGCCTCCTCAGAAAAGGAAGAAACTACTGAACTTGTTGAGATTAGCCCAGGAAAACCCTTGTATATCAACTCTAGTTTGGAACCAGAACAAAAGACACAAGTGATTGAAATGCTCCAAAGACAATTTGATGCCTTTGCATGGGATTATGCAGACATGAAAGGCATTCTCCCTGACACATGCACACATCATATCTACATTAATGATCTGTTATCACACAATTTGTAGCTAGGAGAAAAGGCTATAAAGTAGAAGGCCAAACTGGCGTAATAGGGGCCTACCCCATCCAATGTCACCACAATGGGGAGGTCCTTTCTATTTAGGGAGGCTAGACCCAAGGGAGACATCCCTGGCAATCTGGGGTTTGAAAGGGAAAGGCTCAAAGGATTAAGACTATTTTCCCCTTTCAAATATTACCGCCCAAAAAGATAGTCAAATAAAGTATAACCACAGAGAAGGCACCTGCTTGCGAGACAAGACAACAATAAAACTAGTACGAGTAGTAGTGTTTGAGCGTATGCACCAGGTGCGCAGGGGGGTGCAAGGGGGCGAAGCCCCCTGCGTGTGGATTCGGGGGGTGTAATAATGGTTAGTACTTCATAAATCAGTGACTATCTAAGTTCAATATATGAGAAAATACAACAGTAAATATTGACGAAGTCAATGTTTGAAATAATGACAATGGAAATATAATGTTACTTGTCAATAAATACTGGAACAATATAGCATCCAATGAATATAATCACTCCTTGAATCAAATCAATGCATTAAGCATCATTCAATTGCTCACATATAATAGATTGTTGTGTTAAGATGAAATATCCTAGGGGTGATTTCATATTTTTTAGGGTTAGTTGTTAGTTAGGGTTTCAAGTTTATAAGGTTTTTTTAAAGTTTGTTTAGTCACTATCACTTCAACGCTAGAGTCTAAGGATCAGTGCCTAAAGGGTTAATGGAGTCAACAAGTGATGGACGCAAGAGTTGAAGGGTAAAATTTTTCTAAGGACTAGAGGGTAGGTTT
The DNA here is from genome assembly GCA_009831015.1 of Picea engelmannii. Taxonomy (NCBI): domain Eukaryota; kingdom Viridiplantae; phylum Streptophyta; class Pinopsida; order Pinales; family Pinaceae; genus Picea; species Picea engelmannii. Next base: position 1,208,029 of record ML778674.1, read on the forward strand.
TCAAGGTGCTACTAAAGCAAGGCCTTAAAAATAGAAACCCTAAGAGAGAGAGATTCACTTGGTGTTGCAAAGGCAAGGCCTTGTGCTCTCTCCTCTTTCCCGGCAAACGGCTAGCACAATAAGGAAATTTTAACCAAGACAAGAGGTTTTGATGAGGGAGATGTTGCTAAAACAAGGTTTGTCAACAAACCCTATATTGGTACGGCCCTAGTGTAGTAAGCCTAGGTTAAGGACGTCTCACTCTTCTTGGCTTCAAAAAGGTACGGCTAGCATGAAAAATGAAGAAAACAAGTGTAGCTAAGGCTAGGCTCTATTTTCTTATTCAATGGTTTAAGGTTTCTTTGTTAGGGGACATGAGACAACAACCTACTTGTGTGGTTGTCGCCTAGGGTTTTGATTCAGCAATATATATAAGTAAAATGCAAGAGATTTAAACTACAACCATTCAAAGAGAAGTTTTGCAGGAAAAACAATTACAATTCATGAAGAAATATCCCAACAAGCCCTAGTTGTAACACCTTCCTTTCAAAGAAACACCATAAATGCCAAGAAAACTCCTCCTTCAAAAGTTGTGCCTCACTATTTCAGCCCAAAACCCCAATAGGGCGCTAAAAATCAGATCTCACTTGAAGAGTGAGTTGTGTTATGTTCAAAATGAGGGAAAACATGCTCAATTTATATCATTAAATGACCTTTAATTTAAAAATTAGGTCATTAAAACAACCGACAAGGCTGACTACTAAAATCATATAGTTTTTACATTTAATTTCTAAATAAAATCATAAGTGAGCAGTAAGCAGGACGTCTAGCCCCTCTGAGGGAGATGTTGGCCCTTTTTAGGGCAAAACTCAGCACTAGAAGGCAAACATTGGCCCTCTCTGGGCCTCCAAACTCTGCCACACGTGCCAAATTGCTTTGTCAAGGTACCACTCACTGGAGGTGACGTCATGGCTCCTAGATGACATCCTGGGGCATCATAAAACACACGTTCCACCTACAATAGGTCAATCCCCCTAGGTTGGGCTCAGCCAAGGCATCCTGGATGAAAACGTCCTCCTTCTTCTCTCATGAAAAGGCTCGATCAATCATTGTCATGTCTCTACCCCTGATGAGGTCCCCACAACCATCTGATCGGCTCTTCAGCCCCATGGAGGTCCAAACTGATCATCTCCCCATGTGTATCGGTCCACCTGGTACCTGTCCATCGGGTATGGTCCTGCACATCAAAAAATTCACCCCCCATGGGCTCATTAGTCCTCGGGATCATAGCAATGTCAATCATATTTCATCATTAATTTTATCAAATGCATGTATAAGACCCCTAGCATATCATCTAATATCTCAAAGACATTACAATGACCTACTATATAAAGCTGAAGAAAAAGACAAGGTAACCTATTGGGCCAGCATCCATAAGAAAAGGAGAGTTCCCAAAGGATATCATCCAAGCCATGCAATACGAGGTGGTATGGTCTAAGGATGCCCAGACATAGTGAAGACCAGGGGTAGATATTATCCGTGGGTGCCTTTGTAGGAGGCGAGTTGTACCTATCATGGATGCAATTATTCCCTTTATTTCCTTTATTCTTTCTTTTATTCATTGTTTTTTTCTTTCTTTTTACTTCAAGGTCTAACTAGAGGAAACTTCCTTGGCGTGGTGACCAGAGCTGACAGCGTTACCCACAAGTATTTTCACAAAAATGATAAGGTTGGCTCGTGATGAGACCCCCTTTCCCTTGGCCATGCAACTAAGGGTCACTACCCTGGTGTGGTGACCAGATAATGGCAACATCCTACTGCTAGATACCTATGAACATAATGGGTCGGCTCGTGATGAGACCCCCCATCCTCTTGGCTATTTCTTTTTTTATTATTTTTCTTCGATTCCCTCTTGTTTCTTATCGAGAGGATTTTTATTGCCTTCTCAGGGATCCCTGGGTGAGGCATCTCTAGGTTTTATTTCCTATGGATTTTATCTTTTACCAGCTTCTTTTACCTCTTGGGATTTTATCCCCTTCTTCCCACAGGATAAAGTGTAACCACACAAATAGGTCATCCTAATGTTCGGACTAGGGGAGTGGGATAAATGGATAGGAGACAAGATGTAAAATGATGATATGGTTGGAGCGAACGATGGCTCCTCAAAATCCCCCCTGGTGGCTAACCAAAACCTATGGATACAAGCTTGCTAGGGCACCCCGTTAATCCCCCAACCATGGTCAAGTGGGTTAGTGTAAGATCCAAGCAGTTGTCAAAAATGTAAGGAACCTGATGCATATATCTGAAAGTTATAATGATCAAACATGACACATACCATGATACCTAGACCAATTACTTGATGGAGCAAGAGTCTTCTCTGATGCAAGTCCAAGCCGATGGTGATGGATGTTGCTGCTGACAGGATAGGTCTGATGAAGAAGAAGAAACATGGGCCCTTCAGGGCCATGCTCAGGTCAATCCTGCTCTCGGTACTCCATGTCTAGGACTTGTGGGCCTCGAGACATGATCTCCTAGTTATCCCTAGAAATCAGGGACAACATATGGCTCCAACTCGGGGGCATGTGCTCACCGTAGAGCGCATGAGAACCTCAACATCTCTGTCGTAAACCTGCAGACCTGCTCACACTCGAATAGGGCATCAAAAACAAAGGTGGGGTGGTATTGCCACCCCGTAAATATAACATATATGTATATGAAACAAAGCAATCAATATGCATATGAGGAAACAAACTAACATAAAATTCAGATGGTATAATACATGAAAAAATGCCTACCTACTTATACTTACCTGTACAGTCATGTGTCTGGGGGGTAGTAACGCTTGATATGTAAAGCGTTTACTGGAAGTTTCAGAATCTCTCCTTCCATTGTCTCCAGGTTGAAGGAATTTGTACCTGCACAACTCTCGATCTTATAAGGGCCTCCCCATAGGCTGTCAAACTTTTTGTGCATGCCAAGATTCTCTTTCCTTTTATCCCACAGCAGGACAAGATCTCCTTTGGTGAAAATTCTTTCCTTGGCTTTGTGATCAAAATTGTTCTTTATCTTTTCTTGGTTCCTTGTCATTTGACCCAAGGCATTTCTTTGTGTTTCATCTAATTCTATCAGTTGATTTATTCTTCCTTGGATTGCCTCCGTATCTGTGGCGTATTGTTGAGAAAATTGGAGGATAGGGATTTGGAGGTTCACAGGAATTTTTACTTCAAGTCCATATACCAGCTCAAAAGGAGTTTTCCCTGTGGAAGTTTTTGTTGTTATTCGATCATCCCATACTGCATATTTTATTTTACTATCCCATGACTTCTTATTTTCTTCGACAACCTTTTTTAGGGTATTCATGAGGTTCTTGTTGGTTGACTCTACCAATCCATTTACTTGTGGGTAGTAGTTTGAGGAATGGGATAAGGTAATGCCATATTTGAAACAAAATTCTACCAGAGCGTAGGAGCTAAAAGATTTGGCATTATCTGTAGTGATCTTGGAAGGGACGCCAAACCTAGTTATGATCCGATCTTCCAAGAAATTCATGACAACTTCTTCGGTGGCCTTCTTTGTAGGAATTGATTCAACCCATCTAGTGAAATAATCTGTAGCTATTAGGATCCACCGATAGCCATTACTCAAATTATCTTTGAATTCACCAACAAAATCCAAACCCCATTGCTGAAAGGGTGCCTTCACTACTACCAGTTTCAAAGGCTGTGCTAGAAGTCTCGGTTTGCCAGAGAAGTATTGGCAAGGTTGGCAAGATCGAACGTGTTGATAAGTATCTGAAAAGAGTGTTGGCCAATAATAACCGGCCCTCAATATCTTATGGGCAGTATTACGAGTAGCAAAGTGTCCACCACAATGCCCAGAATGAAATTCTTCCAATATCTTCTTTTCTTCATCCTTGTTTACGCATCGAAGTATAATGCCATCAGGATTCTTCCACCCAAGTCCATCCTCGGTCAAGCAGTACTTCACAGCCTTCAATATCAAATCCCTTCTCTTGTAATCCACCAAATGATCATGGAAAGACAAGTTCTTTAGATAATAAACTATATCGGAATACCACTCATCATGTTCTAGTTCATTGATCATTACATTCACTTGCTCATTCTCACCCATCTGTATGGCTTCTTGATTGCTTTTAGTCAACATTTGGGCCAGACCTTGTCCTTTTATTATCTTGGTGGGTTTTATTTCTAATTCATACTCCTGGATTTTGGAAACCCACTTTCCTCAAGTACCCATGCAGTCTTGTTGTGATAAAACATCCTTCACGACCAGTTATGGGACATAAGCCTTGATCTTATTGTAACCGATGTAGTTCCTGAAATGTTTGAGGGATTTTACCAAGGCATAGGATTGCTTCTCTGTGATAGACTAGTTCAATTCTAAATCTCTTAGGAATTTGTTCATAAAGGCTACAGGATGTTCATAGTTATCAACATCCTTCTGCATCAAGACACCTGCAAAAGTATCTTGAGATGCAAATGAGAAAATTATGAAATCTTGCGAAAAATCAGGACTAATCAGGACGAGGGCTTGGGAGATGGCATTTTTGATATCTTAAAAATATTTGTTGGTCTCATATCCCCACCTGAAAGCAAAATCCTTTTTCAACAGAGCACTTAATGGTTTTATCCTTTCAACAAAATTAGGCACAAATCTGCAGATGAAGTTGATTTTTCCAAGAAAAGATTGTAGGGCTTTCTTGTTGACTGGATGGCGTACATCCTTTATTGATTGGACTCTTTCATGATCAATGGAGACTCCCCATGGTGAGGCCACGTGTCCCAATAGTTTTCCTTCGTCAATCCCAAAAACAAACTTCTCAGGATTCAGTGAGATACCATACTTCCTGCATCGTTCAAAAACAATCCTGAGGTGGGAGAGATGGTATTTCCTATCCTTGGAGACAACTGTGAGGTTGTCTTAGTAAATTTCTATGATTTATTGTATAAGGTCCCTGAAGGTAAAATACATTTCTCTCTAAAAAGTGGCACCAGCATTCATGAGACAAAATGACATTCTCAAGTACATAAAAGTTCCCCAAGGCGTAGTGAATGCAGTCTTGAGTTGATCCTCCATTTTGAGTAAAAATTGGTTGTATCCCGAGAACCCATCTAGCATAGACATCATCCCTACCCCTGTGACCCACTGAAGCAAATGTTCCATGTTTGGGAGGGGATAATTATCCTTTAAAGACAACTGGTTGAGGTTGCGTAAATCAACACACAAGCGGATATCACCATTTTTCTTCCGAACAACTACCAAGTTTGACATCCAAGAAGAATACCTGATAGGGGCTATGATACCAGTGTCAAACATATTTTGGAGTTCCTTTTGTATCTGGCCTACCAACTTCGGGTTGATATGCCTTAGCTTTTGTCATAATGGCTTGGCTCCTTCTACCAAGGGTATAGCGTGTTGGATGACATCCCCTCTATAGGCCTTTAAATCATCATAGTTCCAAGCAAAGGTGTCTCTAAACTCTCTAATGAGCTCTAGTATTTCCTTCCTCTCTTTCTCGGTGATCCCCTTTCCTATCTTGACCATTCTCGTATCCATCTCTGTACCAATATTGAATTCCAAGGCTTCCTTAGCTTGCTTATTGGTTCTTTTTCCTTTGAAAACATCATGCCTGTCAAAAAGGTTTTCTAGAGGAATACAACCCTTTGGTAAGGTATTGTTTTGCAGGTTGATGATTTCCAAGTCCATAGAATCAGCCAGGAAAGCAACTTGTGAATCTATAAATTCTTTGCTATTTTCCATGAATCTGGTAATTTGATCATCATCCTCGAACACCTGCCAATGCTCCAGATTGTCGGGGACAAAAGGTCTAAAAAGAACCTCCATTTTGCATAAGTCGTGAAGAGATCCTTCGCATGGTTGTAAAGTGGAGGTTGAGACAACTAGAGCATAGGCCATGTGGTTTTCTTCTCGAGGAACAACTTCAATTGATATCTTTCTGAAGGATTTTGAAAGGGTCTGAGCCACATCTCGATACTTTTTCAACTTCTCATTCTTAGTGGCAAATCTCATCAAAACTTGCGACAGAATGAGGTCTGAGTCCCCCTTTACTTCCAAGATTGTAACACCTTTATCGATTGCTAGATTAAGTCCCAGAATCAAAGCTTCATATTCAGCCACATTGTTGGTGCAACGGAATTCCAGCCTATATGAATGGTAGAAGATCTCACCTGAGGGGGCTGTTAAAACTACTCCAGTGCCTGATCCAAAGATCGAGTGTGACCCATCAAATTCCAAGGTCCATATTCCTCCTGTTTCTTCAACAGTATCCATATCCAACTTCCCTTCCTGAATGAACCAATCATTTAGACCACTATTGATGCATAAAAGTTGATCATTTACCTCATCGGGGGTCTCGACTGGTGATCCAACAAAAGGCTCATTATAGACAGTGAAAAATCCTCCTTCAGGATGAGGGATAGTGGCTCTGGACTACTCCTTGTGAATGCTTCCATTTAAGTGTTCAATGAGGTCATTGCGAAGAATAATCTCGAAATTATTTATATCATTTACAATGACCACATTTATCAAGAAAGGAGCACTGGGGTAGACAAAAGCCACCTCGAGGTTGTTAATGATTCCTTTTGAGAAATTATCTCTGGTGTTTTCTTGTGAGATATTCAGACTCAATTGATGCATAACTTCTTCTGTCATTATATTGGTTTTAGCTCTTGGGTGCAGGAGACAGTTGTGAAGGAGAAAATCTTTGACCCAGAGGGAGACGTAAAAAGGTATGAATTCACAGACTTTAGAAACAGGATGTCCCACCTGGTGAATAAAAAGAGAGAAGTCTTCAATAAGATTTGGCTCAACATTTTTGTGTGATACATCCCCAACTTCACCCTCCAAATGGGCCCTTTTTAACGGAGGTTCTTGAGAAGAGATAACACTCTCATCAGAAAGACTCCATTTCCTTTTGGTGGGAGCTAGTTCGATCTGGAGGATGCTTGGAGGTTCAGGTTTCACCATAGGTTCATTACCCAAATCCCATAGTTCACAATTTTGCGTTATGTTTCTTTGTTGAATGTAGTCATCAAAATCAAGATTTCTTTCAATTTGAAAGGCCAGGTCTTGTGCTTCTTCTAAATTTGTTGGTGACCGGTTCTTAATGTTGAATTGCAAGGTTCCTTCTAAGGAAGACAAGAAGTGATCGATGATGGCTTGTTCTGAGCCAACCTTTGACCATATATTTTTAAGGAGAAGGTTGAACCTATCACTGAAATCTCTGATACTTTCACAGGGTCCTTTGCAAATGTTGAAGTATTGAGAAAAGGAGTCTTGTGAATGTTCACTATCACACCACCTTATTTTAAAGGCTTTTTGTAGTTCTTCGGGGTTTTTTATGCTTCCCTTGGGACGTCCATCAATCCAAACTTTAGCATCTCTTGTAAGGGATATTGCAAAGAGCCTCATGAAGACGTCAGAGTGATCTTGAACAGCCAAATGAAAGTCAACACTGTCGCAGAAATGGGTCCAATGTGAGTTTCCAGGGGTGCCCTTTCCTGAAAAGAAAGGTAGCCAAGATTTTGCATCTGTGGGTAAATCATGCAGTCCACCTTGGATGTTGTTAAAGTCAAAACAGTTGAAACTCTCTGAGTGAGACCATTTGTGAGGATTTAGATTGATTGGAGGCACAGGGTTTGTTAGAGTGATGGTTGCCACAGTAGCAGGATTTGAATATTTTCATCCACTACGGGTAGTCATGGAGTTTCCAGATATTTTTCTTGAAACTATCAAATAATAGGGGAATAAAGTCTAGTGGAGTCGCCAAGTAAGCTTGTAAGAAAAGGTCTTTGAGGAAAGGCTTACCGAAAGATTTGTTGTTGAGGAAGATTGACTCAGTGTTCCTCGGCAACGGTGCCAAAATGTTATCGCATAGTTTGTAGCTAGGAGAAAAGGCTATAAAGTAGAAGGCCAAACTAGCGTAACAGGGACCTGCCCCACCCAATGTCACCACAATGGGGAGGTCCTTTCTATTTAGGAAGGCTAGACCCAAGGGAGACGTCAGTGGAAATCTAGGGTTTGAAAGGGAAAGGCTCAAAGGATTAAGACTATTTTCCACTTTCACATATTACTGCCCAAAAAGATAGTCAAATAAAGTATAACCACAGAGAAGGCACCTGCTTGCAAGACAAGACAACAATAAAACTAGTACGTGTAATAATGGTTAGTACTTCATAAATCAGTGACTATCTAAGTTCAATATATGAGCAAATACAACAGTAAATATTGACGAATTCAATGTTTGAAATAATGACAATGGCAATATAATGTTACTTGTTAATAAATACTGGAACAATATAGCATCCAATGAATATAATCACTCCTTGAATCAAATCAATGCATTAAACACCATTCAGTTTCTCACATATAATAGATTGTTGCGTCAAGATGAAATATCCTAGGGGTGAAGTCATCATTTTTAGGGTTAGTTGTTAGTTAGGGTTTCAAGTTTATAAGGTTTTTTGAAAGTTTGTTTAGTCACTATCACTTCAATTCTATAGTCTAAGGATCAGTGCCTAAAGGGTTAATGGAGTCAACAAGTGATGGACGCAAGAGTTGAAGGGTAAAAGTTTTCTAAGGACTAGAGGGTAGGTTTTCAAGGTGCTACTAAAACAAGGCCTTAAAAATAGAAACCCTAAGAAAGAGAGAGATTCACTTGGTGTTGCAAAGGCAATGCCTTGTGCTCTCTCCTCTTTCCCAGCAAACAGCTAGCACAATAAGGAAATTTTAACCAAGACAAGAGGTTTTGATGAGGGAGACGTTGCTAAAACAAGGTCTGTCAACAAACCCTAGATTGGTACGACCCTAGTGTAGTAAGCCTAGGCTAAGGACATCTCACTCTTCTTGGCTTCAAAAAGGTACGACTAGCATGAGGAATAAAGAAAACAAGTGTAGCTAAGGCTAGGCTCTATTTTCTTATTCAATGGTTTAAGGTTTCTTTGTCAGGGGACATGAGACAACAACCTACTTGTGTGGTTGTCCCCTAGGGTTTTGATTCAACAATATATAAGTAAAATGCAAGAGATTTAAACTACAACCATTTGAAGAGAAGTTTTGCAAGAAAAACACTTACAATTCATGAAGAAATATCCCAGCAAACCCTAGTTGTAACACATTCCTTTCAAAGAAACACCATAAATGCCAAGAAAACTCCTCCTTCAAAAGTTGTGCCTCACTATTTCAGCCAAAAACCCCAATAGGGTGCTAAAAATCAGATCTCACTTGAAGAGTGAGTTGTGTTATGTTCAAAATGAGGGAAAACATCCTCAATTTATATCATCCAATGACCTTTAATTTAAAAATTAGGCCATTAAAACAACCGACAAGGCTGACTACTAAAATCATATTGTTTTTACATTTAACTGCTAAATAAAAGCCTAAGTGAGCAGTAAGCAAGACGTGTAGCCCCTCTGAGGGAGACGTTGGCCCTTTTTAGGGAAAAACTCAGCACTAGAAGGCAAACATTGGCCATCTCTGGGCCTCCAAACTCTACCACACGTGCCAAATTGCTCTGTCAAGGTACCACTCACTAGAGGTGATGTCATGGCTCCTAGATGATGTCCTGGGGCATCAGAAAACACAAGTTCCACCTGCAGTAGGTTAATCCCCCTAGGTTGGGCTCAGCCAAGGCGTCCTTGATGAAAAATTCCTCCTTCTTCTCTCATGAAAAGGCTCGATCAATCATTGTCCTGTCTCTACCCCTGATGAGGTCCCAACAACCATCTGATGGTCTCTTCATCCCAATGGAGGTCCAAACTGATCATCTCCCCATGTGTACCAATCCACCTGGTACCTGTCCGTCGGGTATGGTCCTGCACATCAAAAACTTCGCCCTCCATGGGCTCATTAGTCCTCGGGATCATAGCAATGTCAATCATATTTCATCATTAATTTTATCAAATGCATGCATAAGACCCCTAGCATATCATCTAATAGCTCAAAGACATTATAATGACCTACTATATAAAGCTGAAGAAAAAGACAAGGTAACCTATTGGGCCAGCATCCATAAGAAAAGGAGAGTTCCCAAAGGATATCATCCAAGCCATGCAATACAAGGTGGTATGGTCTAAGGATTCCCAGACATAGTGAAGACCAGGGGTGGATATTATCCGTGGGTGCCTTTGTAGGAGGCGAGTTGTAGCTATCATGGATGCAATTTTTCCCTTTATTGCCTTTATTCTTTCTTTTATTTATTGCTTTTTTCTTTCTTTTTACTTCAAGGTCTAACTAGAGGACATTGCCTTCGCATGGTGACCAGAGCTTACAGTGTTACCCACAAGTATTTTCGCAAAAATGATAAGGCTGGCTCGTGATGAGACCTCCTTTCCCTTGGCCATGCAACCAAGGGTCACTGCCCTGGCATGGTGACAGAGGCTTTTTATTGCCTTCTCAGGGATCCCTGGGTGAGGCACCTCTAGGTTTTATTTCCTATGGATTTTATCTTTTACCAGCTGCTTTTACCTCCTGGGCCTTTGGCCCCTTCTTCCCACAGGATAAAGTGTAACCACACAAATAGGTCATCCTAATGTCCGAACTAGGGGAGTGGGATAGATGGATAGGAGACAAGATGTAAAATGATGATATGGTGGGAGCGGATGATGGCTCTTCAAAATCCCCCCTGGTGGCTAACCAAAACCTATGGATACAAGCTTGCTAGGGCACCCTGTTAATCCCCTAACCATGGTCAAGTGGGTTAGTGTAAGATCCAAGTAGTTGTCAGAAATGTAAGGAACCTGATGCATATATAAGAAAGTTATAATGATCAAACATGATACATACCATGATACTTTGACCAATTACTTCATGGAGCAAGAGTCTTCTCTGATGCAAGTCCAAGCCGATGGTGATGAATGTTGCTGTTGACAGGAAAGGTCTGATGAAGAAGAAGAAACATGGGCCCTCCAGGGCCATGCTAAGGTCAATCCTGCTCTCGGTACTCCATGTCTAGGACCTGTGGGCCTCGAGACATGATCTCCTATTTATCCCTAGAAATTGGGGATAACATGACCAAATCAGACCAGTTAGACAGCCTCAGCGAAGGATGAATCCAACCCTTAAAGATATTGTAAAAGAAGAATTTCAAAAACTCCTTCGAGCCAATCTCATATACCCCATTTCAGATAGTCAATGGGTATCTCCACTTGTCATAGTTCCCAATAAAAATGGTAAGTGGAGGATATGTGAAGACTTCCAGGAGTTAATCAAAGCCACCAATAGGAATTACTTTCCCTTACCATTTATTAATCAAGTGTTGGATACCCTGTCCGTAAAGAAGTAACTTTCATTCTTGGATGGGTTTAGTTGTAACAACCAGATACAAATAACACCCGAAGACCAGGAAAAGACCACTTTCACCTGCCCTTGGGGAACATATGCTTATAGGGTGCTCCCTTTCGGACTTTGCAATGCCCCAACCACTTTTCAAAAAGTTGTCCTAGCCATTTTCTCCGACTTGACCAATGATTGTGTGGAAGTCTACATGGATGAATTTACAGTCCATGGAAAAGACTTCAAGGAAGCATTGGCTAGTTTAGAAAAAGTCTTGATTAGGTGTCAGGAAACTAATCTCTCCTTAAGTAATGAAAAATAAAAAATGATGCTCACTGAAGGTATTGTTTTGGGACATCACATTTCCCGTTCTGGCATGAGAGTTGATCCGACAAATATTTATATCATCACACAAATTAGAATACCTTCCTCACAAAAGGAAGTCCACAGCTTTTTAGGACATGCTGGCTACTATAGAAGATTCATTCCAAATTTCACAAGCCTAGCTACCCGTTTATTCAAATTATTATCTAAAGAAGCCAAATTTAAGTGGGATGATGAATGCCAACTATCTTTTGAAATTCTAAAACAGAAACTATCAACTACCCCTGTATTAAGAGAACCAAATTGGTCCCTTCCTTTTCATATCTGTACCGATGCCTCAAACACAGCCCTTGGGGCAATCCTTGGAAAAAGAGAAAATCAAATGCCCTATGCTATTTACTTTGTCGGTAAAAATCTGTCTCCAGCTGAAGTTAATTATATGGTCACAGAAAAAGAATTACTAGTTGTAGTCCATGCTATCAATAAATTTAGACACTATATTACAGTATATCAAGCTTTTGTACACACTGATCATTCAACCATCCGATTCTTAATGAACAAACCTGTAACAAATCCTAGAGTTACACAATGGCTCTTATTATTACAAGAGTTTAATATCAACATTATTGATAGACCTGGTAAAGATAATATTGTGGTTGATTTCTTATCTAGAATGATTCATCTGGGAGATAATGCACCAATAGAAGATACCTTTCCTGACGAAAATTTATTTGCTATTTCTACATTCACTCCATGGTATGCAGATGTCTCTAACTATCTTGTGATAGGGAATATGCCTCAAAAATTGTCTCCTAGAGAAAAACAGAAAGTAATTCAACTAAGTGCAAATTACATGTGGCACGATGATTGCCTCTGCAAAACAGGACCAGATTTGGTGATCAAGAGATGTGTAAGGGAAGATGAAATTCATGATATTTTACAAGCTTTCCATGATGGCCCTTGTGGAGGACACTTCGCAGACAAAAGGACCGCTTACAAAGTTCTGCAATCAGGTTACTACTGGCCTCATATTTTCAGAGATGCTAAAACCTATGTATCCAATTGTGATGAATGTCAACGAATGGGTAAGCCTACTGCATGAGACCAAATTCCACTTCAATCCCAAGTAGTTATTGAACCATTTGAGAAATGAGCATTATATTTTGTAGGGCACATTAACCCTGCATCTAAAAAGAAAAAGTATATACTTGTATGCACTGACTATGTGACTAAATGGGTTGAAGCAAAATCTTTACCGACTGCAAGTGAACAATCAGTGGTAAATTTCCATTTTAATGATATCTTTACTAGATTTGGTGTACCTCGAGAAATTGTGACTGATCAGAGAACTCAATTTACCTCTCATCTAGTCAAAGGTATTACAGAATAGTACCAAATCAAACACAGGAAATCTACACCCTATCATCCACAAGAAAATGGACAAGTAGAATCTACCAACAAATTTATTGAGTCCATTCTTACCAAAACAGTACAGCTGCACCATAAGGACTAGGCTGATAGATTATTAGAAGCCTTATGGACTTATAGAATCACTTGGAGGAATACAACAGGACATACACCCTATAAGTTAGTGTATGGGAAGCAGGTTCTTCTCCCCATAGAATTTCAGATCAAAACCTTCAGGACTATAGTACAAGTTGGCATGAACTTGGATGAAGCCCAACAACAAAGACTCTTGCAGCTTAATGAGTTGGATGAAACCATGCAGGAAGCACTTCAAAGGACTACCCTCATTCAAGAACAGATAACGAAATGGCATGACAAGTATCTCAAAAAGAAAAAAATTCAACAAGGAGATTGGGCCCTATTGTATGACAGCTGATTCAAGAACTTCAAAGGTAAGTTAACTACCCATTGGATGGGACCTTATGAAATTGACACTATCTACGATAATGGTTCAATCAGGATAAAGACAATTGATGAAAAACAGGCACCACTACTTGTGAATGGTCACCGGTTGCGAGTTTACAACAAACCTCTGTCAAAAGAAGAATTCCTGACTCGTATATTACAGAATTCAAACATGCAGATGATCAGTAAGGAAGGAGATCCTCCTACTGACCCACATTGATTGATTGGTTTATTTGAAACTTTTTATACATAGGTGTGAATCGAATTTTGTTAATAAGTTGAAGGTAACAAGAGACTCTTACCTCCTTTTGTTTTACTTTCGTAAATTTTCTTTTCTTTTGTAAGCAAATTTTTATAATCTATTTGATCCTTCATGAACTTGCTAAACATTAGTTGTAGGCATCAACAATATTCTATTCTGTTTCGATACCAGAAATCTTGTTCTGGTCCGATACCAATCCAATACCAGAGTCTGTCCTTCTACAGTACTATCAAGACATATTACCTAATTGACAAAGCATATTTAAAATTCTTATGTCAATTAATATGAAGTATGAAGCCATGCAACAACCACTTAAGATTGAACCACGAAGCCAAATGCAGTATCAAATGGCAGCCCTTCTGTTGAGAACTAAAGGGAAGTATTTTAATTTCTTTTGGTTTTGTTGTTGAGAAGAATTTTAATTTCTTTTGGTTATGTTGTTGAGAAGAACTTTAATTTCTTTTGGTTTTGTTGCTTAAAAACAAAATAAAAAGAGGAACACAATCTTTACCTATGATTTCTCAAAGAACCATAATCCACTTTAAAGACTAGAAGTTGCCTTTACCCAGTATTTCAGCATGATTTAAAGGAAAAAATATATTAGCCTATAAGAAACTATCTCACCCTAACCAGACTTCAATAGTATTCATTGGATTATCTTATTAAAGAGTAACATATGAGTATATGAACACTCTCTACCATGGGCACACTACCAAAACTTTTATGGAAAAGGATGTACCAGTACCCTAAGGAAACTTTAGGTCATTCTCTTATGGACAACTTCAGACAAAATTATACATTTGGATAACTCTAAAGAAATAATGTGCATAAAAGTTTATTTTCCCTTCAGACAAATCTTTAAAAGACATACAAAAGAAGAGTATATGCCTTCCAACCCAATACCATCCCACCCTGTAAAAGGTTTTCAAATGAGCCTCCCCTATCACCGTGCAAAGCACTCTTTAATACAAACCAAAATAGGTGACTATGGACAAGAAGCCTCTGATGGAAAAAGGGTTTGAGAGACTAACCCGTCGGGATACTGAATAGGTCTGTTGGAAGCGGGTACCGGTCTGTGGTAGGACTAGGCAAACCCATCAGGGTACTGAACAGGCCTATTGGCAATGGGGCATTCTGCCTGGGGAAGTCACCTCTCACTAATTATCACAACTACCCCACCAGAGTGATGAACAGGCTTGCTGGCAGTGGGTTCTGGTTAAAAAATGTCTCATCTATACTTGTCTGATTGAAAAATCCACTTTTTGCCATTTAAAAAAAAAAGAGTAAAGGTCATTATTGGCTTTCATGAGATACAAACTCCAGATTAATCAACAACATAATGTCCATTTGAGAATCACCCTAATTCAACCTACCGGTCTGACATCTAAAGCCTACACTATCTAAGAATGAAACTTCTTAAGAGTGGAGCCCTAACTAGGGAGCCTAATCTACTCATATTGTGAAATTTATCTATAACATCCAATGATAGTAAAACTCTGAAGCAAGTTAGGTGGGATCTGTTCTTCTGGAAAACACATATGTATTCCCCTATTTCACTGTTGAATGCTACCTCTGTCAATAATCCATTAAAAGAAGGGAAATTTCATTTTTTTGGCATGAGATCATATGATAAATGATAAGTTGTACTTCTAAAAAAAAATTTGATTGGTTTATTTTGCTCTTATCATCTTTTCTCCATTATGATATAAAATGTTGAATCTTCTTGCCTACAGATATACAACATCTTTGGCATGGGGGAAGGTCAAAGAGCCCCTTCAAAACTCTTTTCCAGACTCATATAATCCACCTACAGAACCAAATACAAAGAAGATAAGAACATAATAACAGAAGTACAGGACATTCCAGTACCAAGTTTTCAAGAAGCTTCAATCTAAAAGGATGAATTCTGACAATTTACAAGCAGTCACACATGCTATGGGTATCGATCATACAAAGGTGAAAGCAAAGGTAACATGGTATTTATTTTCCTATGCTCATAAAACTACAATAAGTATGAAAAGATATACTAGATCTTATGACCTTAGTATTAAACCCATGCACCTATCCCTCATACCCATATGCCTAAACCTAATTAATCCTCTCATAGCTCTTGAACATGGTTAAAGGAAAAAATCATATCAAAATATGAAGCATGCATAGCAATGATAAGCCACGAATATATTTCATCCTTAAGCAAATTCACGAACCTATCTTATATCATGAACCATGACCCAACATCAAATTCACCACCCGAATGTCCAATCACCTATCCCAAAATGATGCCTTGAACACCTGGCATCTTATCCTCATCATTATAGTAACGGGTAGAAATTAAATGGCTTATCTAGTGGTGAAGCCATCCAGATAAGCCTCATCTGGTCATAATTTTACGGCATCCTTACTTAAACTCACCATTCGCATTACCAACAACATCACCATATTCCCTCTTGTTGTGAGCTTTCTCCAGTCCCGAGCCTACTCCTTTCTGGTGCCAAACCCTTCATCAAATAACTAAACCCTTGTGCTATAGCCTGATCCTTTTCTCAACTTATAACGATGGTCATTACTAGACACAAACCAGTTTTCCAAATTTATAGGGAAACCGAGGAGTAACAATTATGTCAAGAAAAATATGCTAGATTGGGGTGGATACCATTTCTGGAAAAAATTACAAGCTGGCACGAGAAGATTTCTCAGGAATTTATACAGATCTATGATGGAGAGATTGCACATATAGGCAATCTACAACTGATAATTAATGAAGCAACCTTAAGGGAAGTTACAGGACTACCTAGCAGAGGAGCCAAATACTTCAAAGGTGTAGGAATTAACAAAGAAATGTGCCAACAATTCTTGAAGGCAGATCATCAACACCTTGACTAGAAGAAGGGGATCCCTAGGAACTACATCAAAGAATAATACCATCCAATGATTACCAGTCTTCAACGATTTTTCACCTGTGAAGGCAGGTATGTCGTGACCTTCATATATCATCTTAGGCTTCTATTGCATTTTGAAGGAGGCCCTGAAATCAATTTCCCATATTTTCTATGGATGAGTTTGAACAAAATGGTAAGAGGTCTTAAATCCATCTCCAAAATAGAGAAGACTAACATTTACCACAAGGTCTCATTAAAATGTTATTTTTACATGAGCTTAGGAAACAGAGGATTAGTTGGAAAACCCTTATCACACAACACCTTCCCACAGAAAACAAATCTATGGAGGAAACCCAACATGGTCCAAAGAAAAGTAAGGAACCCCAAGAGAAAAAGAGTAAGAAGGATAAGACAAATCCACCATCATCTAGGATAGTGAGCCAACATGAAAAAGAAGGGTCCTCTTCCACAGTCAACAAGACTTCTAAAAGCTCCAAATCAAAAGGTAAAAACAAATTAGTAGAGGAGACTTCAATGGTGGTAGTTGAGAAACAGGACCATCAGAAAATGATGAAGAAAGGGAAGCATAGCTCAGAAACTAAAAGTAAACAGTCTGTGGCACAACCCCCTGTCACCATTTCACAATTAGAAAAGAAGAAAAGGAAGCCTGTGAGCATCCCTGATCCTGTACCTCCTTGTAAAAGAACTACAGGGAGCATGGCAAAGAAGGGAAAAATAATAGTCAGTCCTCATACACAGGAAGATCCAATCGACCTTACCTCCCCTTCTAAGGATTTACCAATCCAAGATGACATCCCTAGTTTGACCGAGGAGCAAGCCACTATTACTTTATGTGGGATGAGGGTGGAAGTCGAGGAAATGGAGTGCATCCAACCAGTAATGATGGAGTCAACAAAGACATTGACAAAAGAACAAATGAAGAAAAGGATTGGGGAATTGAAAAAACAAAATCAGGAACTCCAACAGGAAGTGAAGGAATATCAACTCTTGGACAAGTATATCAAAAAGGAAAATGAGCAATTGAAAGCAACCAACCAACAACTTCAAGACGACCATGAAGAGACCTCTAACAATATCAAGAAGGTATTATGACTCCTACAATACGTTAGGGTCATCAAAAGGGAGCTGAAAGAAGAGGCTTCATCCATCAACATCATTGACCCACCAAAGTAAAGAACACAGTATCAAGTTTTGAAAAAATTTGGGTTGTTTTTCAGTTGCATGAGGACATGCAATCATTTTGGCATTGGGGAATGTTGAGACCCAAAATTGACATCCCCATTACCCTATTATACTCTTCACCTATACCTTTTTGGCCTATCTAAAGCTTGAGTGAATGACAAGAATGCTACCATTTTCCAGTAATAAGGTCATAAGGTAAAGTATGGTTAATTCATGCATTTTGTGGTTTATTGAGCTAGGGAATTAATATTTCATGTACTAATGCTTTAATTTGTCATATATAAATCTTTGACCTCTATATGTCCAGTGTTCCTGTACCAGCTCAGCTATCCGGTACCTGTGCACCAAGACTATCATTGTCTGAATCCGGTACCAAACGCATCTGGTACTAAAATCTTACTTGTTGCGATCTGGTACCAACGGCCATGCACTGTTATGATCTGGTACCAACAGCCACGCACTATCATGATCCGGTACCACCTTTTGCGCACTATCATGATCCGGTACCATCTACCTGTTACGATCCGATACTAATATGGAAGAGCCTAATGCAATAAGTTAAGTTCCAGATCTCACCTAAGCCAATTGGTGGACATCTATTTGCTTTAGCAAAGTTATGATAAGAATAGTTTGTTGATTGCCTCATCCTCATGCACTTTGTGTCATGAGGATGAAGCTAAAGATGTAACCGAATGATTGAACTTAACAACTGATTGATTTTCAAATCACTTCACCTCCTTGTGTTTCATGATTAAGACTATTAAATAGTCATGGAAAGGATGGTGGAAGAGAGGAGAGTTAGCATATTATCAATATGTGAAGCAGTGTGTGATAGTACAAAACATAGTCTGAGTGAAGATTAATGGAATGTCATTTATCTCCATATTCTAATTATCTATGATTAAGTATGAGTTGAGTTGTTAACAAGAGTTTTGATTTTATGTTTTGAAATGTGAGTGAGAGTAATGTGTGTGTTGAAGACAATCCTCCTGTAGACTTCACTAGCTGACCTGTTGAAGTGGCAAGGGCCCACCACCCAAAAAAAGTCAACCTCTTCGTAGATTAGCATTAGCATTTTTTTTAAGTAGTATAAACATTAAATTAGCTAAAGCTTTAACTCTGTTAGATAATAGCAGAACAACTTAGACTAGGATTTCCATTATACAATTACTTAGAAATCTTTACTTGCTGTGTTTTCGCATATGCCCTGTTTCTGTTCTCATGAATTTGATTTCCTTGAGTGATCATAGATGTTGTAAGAAATAGTAAAAACTATTTGGATAAGAACTAGTGAAGTTCATTGTGAACCACAGCGGAACCAACATATTGACTATTGAACTACCCATGCTATGCTTTGATGATTGATGTGTGATTTCCCTTCAAAAGTGTGGATTGCATAGTTAGTTTTATGGGTCAAATAGTAGAGTTGATCTATCAAACCAATTCCATCTCATACTTGCATGTGCCATAATGGAATGTATAACCTCTCTGTGAAAGACAACCAAAGTGCATTGCAGTTTTCTATTTTGATTTGTTTCCAGCATGCATAATCTAGTTTAATTTTATACTCGTGACATTAGAAATTACCTTTCTTACTGGTGTCTTGTAACTATGTTGATTACGAATCCCAGATTGATAATTAATGAGTGCATTATACTAAACATATAAGTAGCACAACACTACTATTATACCAATTGTTGGAATACTGAGAGGGGGGGGTGAATCAATATGAGCACTTATTACCACTTTCAATCAAAATATATAAACTTAAAATTTATCAGCAGTATTCAATAGTTTGTCACTTATGCATTTAGTATATTATTTCATCAGAAAAAGTATCATTCATCAGTTCATAATAAACAACCATAGACACAGAATACATCATAATTTATGTGGAAACTCAAATGGGATAAAACCACGAAATGATTTCTTATATATATCAATATTACATTCATAGGAAGAAACAACTTCCAAATTATTCATCACCAACTTGAAGGAGGCTCTACCCCCTATTTACAGGCTCCAACTTGAAAGAAGTTACAACTCCCTAAATTCTCCAGCTCCAACCCCCTAGTTTATAGGCTCCAACCTTAAGGAAGCTCCAACTCCTAGAGGGCTCCAACGAAAAGGAGGCTACAACCCTTGATTTATGGGCTTCAACCTGAAGGAATCTCCAACTCTCTTTGTTCTCCAACACCAACTGGAAGGAGGCCTCTACAACCCCCTTTCCTTTCCCCATCCTACCTCCTTGAAATATAATTGTAGGTGCAACGTGTCACTACCATTGTCATTGATACATCACTCAACCTGTCACTATCACTGTCAACCTATAACTTCCACTGTATTTGTCACTAATATACCATCATCAACTTGTGTATCTCAACCATGTACCATATCATGCATCAATTGTGTACCAAAACCTGTATCATGCCATTCATCAACTATGTACCAAGATATGTACCATAACAAGTGCCTCAATCATATACCATATCACTCATTATATGTCTCAATCATATCATACACCAAGTACAAGAAGATATGCCAAATGTAGGTACCATAACATCAATGATGAGCACTCAAACATATACCTCAATCATATACCAAAACCATGTACCATGTACCAAAGCATCAACCACGTACAAAACTTGTATCATATCATCAATGATGTGCCTCAACCAAACACCAAATAAGGTGCCTCATACATATGCCACCATATACCAAGTGTATACCTCAACCATGTACCATAGGATATGCCAAATGTAGGTACCATAACATCAATGATGAGCACCCAACCATATATCTCAATCATATACCAAAACCATGTTCCATGTACCAAAGCATCAACCATGTACCAAACCTGTATCATATAATCAATGTCGTGCCTCAACCAAACACCAAAGAAGGTGCCTCATACATATGCCACGATATACCAAGTGTATACCTCAATCATGTACCAACATCGCAAATATGTGCCTATAACAATCATGACATATACCAGACCAGATACCAAAAATGTACTTCTAACAAAGTATCATATCATCACCAAGGTGTACCATATCATGTGCCATCATCACCAATATATGCCTCAAACATGTATCATAACATAAAATGCATGTACCTCAAACATGTGCAATAACATCATCAAGAAGTGCCTCATACATGCATCAAAATCACCAAGAAATGTACCTCATACATGTGCCTCTCAAGTATGTGCCAACGTCTCAACAACATACCAAAGACATGCCTCAAGCATGCACCATAACATCACCAACATGTAACTCTCAAAATATGCATATAGACATACCTTTAAACCTGTAGCAGGCCTGATACACAATATTACATACCTATAGCCCTTCCTCTACCTCAGCAACCTAGTAATAGCATCCTTCCACATATTTTCCTTAGCCTTGCGGGACCAAGACTATCCTCACACGAGGCCTCCCATGACGAGCACTAACTTACCCGCAGGGGTGCCTCGTTGGAGACCAATAGTCTAACATGTGGGGGTCATCCAAACTAGGTTTTCTCATAAAACCCTCACTCTCTTCTACAATCCTGAAACTTTCGCACTAATTACTCTTTTTTTGCCTCAGATTTGTCATCTCAAATTCGCCAATAGATCACTTACTCTAATAGAAGATATTGAATAACTTGTGTGTGTGAATGTACTTATGAGAGACTTCTTGAAGTGCATTTATATTTTTTCTAAGTAACTTCTTCCCTTAACTTTAGGGCTTCTTGTTATAATTGTTTTACCCTTAATTAATGACTTGTAACTTCTTGTTGCAATTGTTTACGACCTTCTTAACCATTCTTTGGGGCTTCCAACTTCATCACCTCATAACTCCTCAACCTTGAGGAACTACATGATGTACCACCTACCGTTGGAAACCACATGGCGAGGATTATCCATCCATAAGCATGTCACCTACATTTACATTGTCCTTCATGTCCTTATTACTCAAAAACATTTAGGATTCATGGACACACCTATGGGGATTCTTGTAGACTTATTCAAATGCACCCATCTCATTTGTTGACATTAATGACAACCACTTATTTTGACATCAATGGAAACCAACTTTCCAACACTTATTTGGAGATGAAACATTTGGTTGGTTCAAAGAATCCAATTTGGTACCCTTTGATCCCACCTTTTCCCATAAGTCAAAGAAGATGATGTATAGGAGCTTTTGTGAGGCCATTGACAATGACATTAGCGAGCTAGGCATGTGTGTTGTGTTGGGTTTGATGTGTGATTGCACAAATTCCTTCAGTTCTACAACCATGGAGGGGCATATTGAGGTAGTGTGCATAGATATGAAGCTCCAATGATATATCAAGATAGGTTGATCAAGGAGGTTGAGGATGGGTTTCATCTGGTGTAGATGCTTTCTTTTATGTAGAGGATGGTTGTGTCTCCATGGTGTGGGGAGAATAAGATGATCTTAGGGATTAAGTTTGCAGCACAAGTCCAATCTTACGAAGCTTCTACTACTATACCTATAACTTTTGAGTATCAACAAGCCTTGAGGATTTCACAAAGAAGTTGTTTGAAAGATATTGTTGATTCCAAGGATGTCAGGGATCGACCTGTGACCTTCTTAGACAAAGGTGAGGTACATAGTTAGTTTCCTCCCTTTTTTGGTAAGATTTTTTACTAGTCATATATTACTATCTCCTCTTAAAATATTTCATTCCATAGGATTATCTCCTTGTGTTAAAAAATTTAAGTAAAAAACATTTAAAAAAATTGAGTGCTAGTAGTATGTGTATTAATCCTGCATTGGCAACAATTGTGGGACAAGGGATGGTTTATAGAGTTTTGCACACACCAAAATCCTTGCCAATATGGAACTTAGTTTTTTGGTGAAATTCCAAGAATTGATGTAATGGCATCCTTTGTCACTCTAGTAGTAGCATTGATTAGATGTGCTTGTGTGCTTTGTGGGTCCCTCTTGCTTTGCAATTGTTTCCTTTGTGATGTCATCTTAATTGCAAACTTGCTAAAAATAAATGTGGATTTTATTCCATGTCAAAATGATTTTCTTTATGGTAAAATTTTATTTTTTAATATTGACTATACCGTTCAACATTTCACTCTTACCTTAGTCTATAATGAAAACAGAAAAATTGGCTTCACCACTTGCCTCTTTTCTAAATTGATTCTTCTAAGAAGATGATCGAGGATTAAATAAGTAGATTAGACATTCAATTGGAATGTAAATTTGTCTTCATATATGGGTCATGCTTCCATCACACTCACACTCATATAAGATGCCAACTAAATGACATAACTTTCCCATGGGGATTTTAACATGGCACCTAACCATTTATCTCAACTATTGTATTTCCCTATAATTAGTTAATTTTATGTTTTTTTGCATATTTAGGGTTGATTTGCACAAGCATACTTATTAGTCCCTACCGTAGGCATAGAGGGACTATAGCGATCGATAATTCGTTGACTTCATATTAGTTTGTCCTTTGACCACAAATATTTGCATAATATCTATTGTTGGAGCTAGGGAACTAAAATCATTGATTTTTATATAATAAAAAGTACCATATATGTAATGATCTGATTGGATAACAGATTGGAGGTCTTATTTCCGGCTTCATTATTCCCAATGTTTTATATGTTAACATATCCAAACTTTTTGATCGTATACAGTATTTTTGAACCATATATTTTTCCTATGTATTGCTTGAAGGTCGATTAATGCTAGAATTAGTTCAAATGTTTGTCTTGTCATTTTCTTCCAGCTAAATTTATCCCAATGTTTGATATGCTAGCATATACAAAGATTTTCCTTCGAATACATTCTCTAGCATATTACTATGTGTGATTTTTTCTTTATTCTTGCATGCTTCGAGAGTCTTTGTCATTTTGCATACATAAGCAGGCTTGCCACACTGCATTATTTATTAAATGTTTGCACAGGACGACGCCCTTCGATGGTTCTGACAGTCTTAAGTGTTTACCTAACAGGTCTCGTAGTCTTAATTGTTTATTGTACAATTTCGTTCCATTTTTTTTTATGGTGTTGTTTGCAGTGAAATTGTGAAAAAAAATTCCCCACCGGCATCACTAGTTCAGTGGTTGATGCTTGTTCACTGGTTTGTTCCATACTTATTGTTCTTGTTTGATTCAACTTTGCAAATTTGAGGTCCTGCAGTTGCAGTTGCTTCTTCATTGGTTTGTTGTTCTTCAACTTTGCAAGTTGTTGGACCTGTTGTTGCGGTTTGCAAGTTTTGTGGTTGAGCTCTTGTCATCCCTCATTGACGGGTAAGTTTTTGTGCCATCTTTTCGTTTCTATTCTTTTTTCTTCTACTTGGCATTTTGCACCTTGCAGGAAATCTTTTTCAATGGTAAGAGTCCCTGCCTCGAAATTTTGTTGCAGAACATCTTTTTGTGTGCTCATATTTTTTGTTTCTGGAAACCATGCGTCTTCATATGCCAGTTGCCACATCTTGCATATTGTACCATAGTTATTTCAAAAATTTCAATGCAAAGGGGTTTAGAAAATGAATTCGGCGTTGTCACAAGGGGGAACCATCTGCCAGGGTGTAGAGGAAGGAAATGCTTTTATTCTGTGGGTCAAAAAATTGCGTCCACCTGTTGCATTTTTCCTGTGCTTTCTATTTTACAGAAATTTTTCTGCCTCTAAGAATCTTGTGGGATGCACACCATGGATATGTTCAAATCGGTCTTTGTGCTCAACAAATTTATAGTCTTATTTATTTTCATTGTTTCTTCTCTTTGGTTCACTTTTCATTGTAGGTTTGTTTTCTTGTCATATGTTGTGGTGACTAGGGGGGATTGAATTTGACAAGAAGAAGGTTGAAGGATACATGTTGGGATTGGTATGCAATTCCACGCTTGTAGTTTTCTATTTTACTTTTTATTTTTTTATTTTTTTTGTTTTATTCTTTTTTTCCCCTTCTCTCTATTTTCATACAAACTGAAAGTAGCTAAGAAACCGCTTCAAAATCATAGTTCTAAAGATGAAACAAGTAATATATGTTGAGTCGTATGAAATAGATACACACTCCATTATACATGACAACATTGACGAGGTTTTGCATAGCAATGAGATTTTTAGATTGGATGCATTCTCATATACTGTAGGGGATTGCCTCTTCGATGCATTTCAGGTTCTACTGCATTTCTGTATTCCTCGACCTACCTACGCAATGGATTGATAGATTATTTCTTGGTTTGTTTAAAAAATGGTGACACTGAGGCATTGGAGTCGTATGAATATGAACTAGAATATGGTTTTCTTCAACAGTTGCATGGAATACATGATGTCGCTACATATTTTTCAAAGATGCGGTTTTCTACATCTCCAATTCTGCCTTCACTTGAGAGGGGACTCTGGGGAGATACATTTTTTATACGGTGGTTGTCTAAGTGGCTCAATATATCAATTGGAATATGGTAATTGACAAGAAAAACAAGATATATACTATTCAACAAAACTGCATCTAACAATCCATATTGCATCTTGTTCCATGATGTCAATGCTATCAGTGGTCATTATCAACTACTACTGTACAGAAATGTTTCCATATGCAATCTTGGAGGACCTCATATTTACTTGTCCTTCATTTGCAAAGACCTTCAATCGCAGTGGAAACGGATTATGCATCGCATAGACTCACATGGTTTGCAGCTAGCGACAACTGTTGTTTATAGATGTGGAGATAGTTTGTTCAATGCAATTTGTTGTTTGGTAGCAGCAGATTTCGATGTGCAGTCAATGCGGATTTACACTATACAGTCCTTTTGAAATGCAATTATAGGCAACATCCAATAGGCTTTTAGTTGCTTGCATCAACGCCTTTCGCCATATCTGCTATAAAATATGTCGGCAATTGCAAGTTGGAAAGAATACCTTGTAAACATGGTGTTTCCATATGAAAAAGGAAATGTGGAGTGTTGCAAATTCTGTTTGCAATGGCTATCTATCATATTCAGAGTAAATATTTAGGTCTGGTCAGCCCTACCAGATGGAACTTTCCATTCTTGGTCTATTGATTCAAATTACGATCGAACAATTTACATCCTCTCGTTGAAAATAGATACGACACATATCAATTATCAACCTTTTCTTGGACATGTCACTGGTTCAGGATTCAATGGCCATGCCACCCAAACCGCATTGAATCTACATACGTGTGGCATGTTGTTTAGCAAGAATGAAACTGCTTCCAATTGTGATAAGGCCATAGAGGGATTAAACAAAAAACGTAGGCTAAGTTATCACAACTTGAAAAAAGTCATGCGTGAAATTTGTCCCTGTTATGATGAGGCCATACAGAGCTTAAACAAAAAACATATACTAAGTTATCACAACCTGAAAAAGTTCATACGTAATAGAGAAAAAAAACATCAGTGGTATAGGAAATACTAGTGTTCCAGTGTCCAGTGCCAATTCCAACCAAACCACATAGAATGTGCATAAGTGTTGCATGCTATTTAATCAAAGTGAGATTCATCCCAGCTGTCATCAGGTCATCCTGCCCTTGAACAAGAAACGCAGACTAAGTTACCACAACTTGAAAAAGTTCATGCGCGAGAGAAAAAAATACATTTCTACGCTTCCTTTTAGACATAAACTAACATATCACAATCTAAAAAAAATTGTTTGTGCACAACACAACAGAGATAGGTACGGTCGCATATCCCACAATGGTCATGCTATTGTCCCAGAGGAAAAAATCACATTTTGTGGGCTAGAAGAAACACCATGCACCGCTACTTCTACCCATGCTTTCATGGGAAAGAAAGATGAAAGATAGACCTACATGAAACAAATCAAAGACACTCCTTCCATTGCATGTGTAATTTGCGATCAATTTAATTTCACAAAAAATAGTAGGTCTTTCATGCGTGATTTGGAACTAGAATACCTCCACTTGACAACACATGATAAAACATTTTCAAGTGGAAAAATTTGTCTTCCATGCAAATGGTCGCTTGAAAATGGAAAACTACCACAATTTGCAACCCCTGACCAAATAAGATGTAATACACCACTACCATATGTAAGTGCACTTACGAAACTTGAAGAGATACTTGTGTCTCTGTGAATTGCATTTTCACAAATCAAGCCCAGTGGCTATAAACGACCCAAGATGGCAAAAATCCTTGCCACAATTCATTAGCGATACACTGACAATTGTTGTGGCTCTCAAAAGACGCTTGCAATACAAAAATGTGTATCAGACAAGCAAAGTGTGTGTGCATGTTGTTATGAAAGCAGTAAAGGAATTACGTTCCAAGGCCCTGTACAAAGCACATAACATTTGTATAAATGAGAACTGGAACAATGTTCTTGGAGAAGAGGATGACAACCCTATAGAGCATCTTGAAAATGCTAGTGAATTTGATACAAGTGATGAATCGAAGAATGAAACACTTGCTGAGACATTGGTGCATGGATTCATTGATTCACAGTGCATTCGTGACTTGCAAGACAAGATTATCGAAATTGCACTTGTTGAGGGGCAAAGTCCACTTGGAATATTCAAGGACAGATTCACTAAGGAAATGAACTTGCCAACAATATTCTATGGAGATCCACGTGCCACTGACATTACAGAATGATTCAATTATCATAAAATAGTTTGATGGGAGATGCTACATTCAAGCGGTGACTTCTCTTGTCACATAAGAAATTTGTTTTTCGAAACAATGCACATAATAATAGAGAATGTTTTGTCTTGCATGTGGGTCCGAATAAGAAAAGGTCAGTTACAAGGAAGAAATTTGTTGGCCAAGGATGTCAAGTACAAAGTAAACCTATAAAAAATTATGAAATCTGATATTGGATACATAGATTTCAAAAACATTCGCATCTCTCCTGATTATTTGCAACAAAACAAGAAAAATATTTTTGCAATGATCCGGAAATTGGGCCCGCCAACATTTTTCATCACATTTACAAGTGCAGAGCATTGTTGGGATCCATTGATGGTTGTCATATATGACTTTCATAGGAATAGGAAACGTAAAAAACAAACCAATACACTGGAAAATAATGGCATTGACTACCTCATAAGAAAATACCCAGTGACATGTAATCACTACTACAAGCATAGAATAAATGCTTTGAGACAATTGATATGCCATGATGAAACCTTTTTTGGAAAAATATCGGACTACTTTTTTGTGACTGAATTCCAGAATAGGGGGAATGAACATGACCACGCATTGTTGTGGATAGAGGGTGCACCAGTCTATGGAGCTGACAACAATTCATAGATCGAGCAATTTGTGGACAAATACATAAAATGCAACACAGATCATTTGGATCCAGAACTTGCCAAAGTTCATAGACATTATCATACAAGAAGTTATAGAAAACGAAAAAAACTCGCATTGCAGATACAAATTTCCCATGCCGCCAATGAGAGAAACAAGAATCATAGAGCCACTTAGTTTAGAGGACAATGTTGTTGCTGAGAAATCTAAATCCTTGTTCGCATTTCTAGAACAAGGAGAGTTTGACGAGTTGATGAGTTTCGATGACTTCTTGACAAAGCTAAACCTATCAGAAAATGAGTACATCCAAGCCATACAATGTATTCTTAAACAACCAACAGTTTTCCTTAAACAAAAACTTTCCCATATTTGGAACAACAATTTCTCCAAGGACATGCCAGTTATGTAGAATGAAAATACAGATGTGTAGTACGTCTTCAATGCATATGTTGCAGCATCGTACTATACCTCGTATATGACAAAGGTTGATAAATCTATGACAAGTGCATTCAGAAGAATATGCAAAGAACATGAAAGAAGTCATATTGATGTCATACAAATGATACATACGCTTGGCAATACATTGATTAATCTTCAACAAATGTCTGCTCAACAAGCAGTCCACATTGCACTTTCCCTACCCTTCAATTGTAGTTCAAGAAAATGTGTCTTAATAAACACATCTCCACTTGAGAAATGCACATTTGTTCTTAAACCACTGGTTTTTCTAGAACAAGAGCCTGACAATTCAGAAGATGTCTTATGTCGCTCTATTATTGATTATTACCTTCATTTTCCATCTCCTATTAGGCATATCTTCTTAGAAGAATTCTTATCGCATTACAAAAAAAATGGTGCGCCCATATCAAAAAGAAAAAAATCCTCTGTGATACAGTTTGTCAAATACAATAAACATCCTAACTATGAAAACTATTGTAGAGAAAAATTGTTTCTATACGTTCCATTCGATGAAAATGAAGAGACATTAAAACATAACTTCTCTACATGGGAAGATGTGTATGTTGCCTCTGAGACTATAGTGAAAATCAATGAAGCTAGATTTACTTAAAATGTTAATCCAACATGGGGTGATCTATAAATTGCAGTTAATGAGCTAGAAAACCCTAACAATCTTGATGAGACATTCACAAACCGAAAAACAACCAGAACTCTCTGTGAGTCCTATGACGTGCAAATGGATTTGCCTCACCCTCGAGCAGGTGGCAGTGAAAAATGTATCAATATTGGTTTTCAAGTCACAAAAAATCCTTTCCTTATTGAAAATAATGAATACCACAGAATAAGACGTCTGTTGAATCGAGAACAACAAACAATTCTAAAGGACATTGCGCTTAAAAAACACTTGAACATGGACACTCATGTGCACTTGTTCCTTACATGCAGAGGAGGAATAGGCAATACATTCACATCGAAAGCACTGTTCCAAATCCTTATACGAATCTATGATCCAAACAATTCCTCTGGTCCTATGAAACCAAAGGGGATAATAGTTGCATACACAGGAAAATTTTCATATAATGCAGGTGGAACAAAAGTCCACTCTGCATTTTTAATGCCTTTTAACAAGTCATAGTTTCTTCCACTTAGCAAGGAAATGTTAGATATGTTGTCTAAGCTTTATGACAGACTCCAACTTGTCTTTATAGATGAAGCATCTTTGATTGGAAGTCACTTATTGTATTACATTGACAACCAACTAAGAAGCATAAAACATGTGCACACGAAATACTTTGGAAACATTGACATGATATTTTGTGGGGATCTTTACCAGGCACAACCAATCCAAGATTATTTGATATATGAACAACCTATGGTTAACATGCAAACAGTGACGCGTGACTTCTAGAGAGACAATATTAAATGCTTTGAATTTCATACTACAATGTGCCATACAGATGAAACATTTATTGCAATTCTGAATAGAATGCGTACAAACAACCAAACATATGATGACTTAACATATATCAATTTGAGGTGCTTGCAACTTGCACCAATAGACCCAACATTACCTTACCTGTTCTACACAAATAAGTATGTTTCAATGCATAACATGAACATGCTATCGCTCATGCCTGACGATGATATCATCATCAATTCAATTGACCTGGAAGAAGAAAACCATGGAAATGTGCCACGTCATGAATATACAGCCACTTTACCTTTGCAGCTTGTCTTGAAATTAGAAATGTTGGTTGAAATATATGTCAACAACTATGATTCATAGGATGGCTTGGTCAATGGTCCAAATGGAATACTCAAAGACTATATGAAAACAAAAAAACTTGATGTCCTTTGGATTAAGTTCCATGAACCACATATAGGCAAGCGATAAGCAAGCAAGTTGGCTTATCTATATAATTCAAACACTGCAAGCAATTGGACACCTATTTTGTGAATATCAAAGCCAGTATTGACATCAGAAAAGATAGGTCATCTGAAGATTCGAAAACAGTTTCCAATTAAACTTGCATGTGCACGTACAGTCCACAGATCGCAAGGACTAACACTTGATAATGTTGCATTTCAGCCTGCTGGAATTTGGATACATGGACTTGTATACACAACATTTTCATGTGTCAGAAGCATAAACTCCTTGTATTTACTAAGTCCTCTTACAAAATATAACTTCAACGTCAAACAGAAAGTTGATATTGAAATGGATCGACTCAGGACTACTTCAAAATGGAAACTGCAGTATGATTACCAATCCATACAAACAAAGTCATCTATATCAATTCTCTCGCTTAACACACATAGCTTACATGCACACATGGATGATATACTCAATGACTATGATACAATGCAATCCGATATTTTGTGCTTGCAGGAAACATACATGGAATTATGCATGCAAAACAAATAATTTCCAAATCACAATTGCATATCAAGTTACATTACACATGGGGTGATGATATTGGTGAAACAACATGTACCAATTTTGCACCATATACATTTTGAAGAAAATAATGTTGAGATGGTTCTTGCAAAGATATTTTTCCATGGAATAGAAATTGCAATATTGAATTTGTATGCTACTCCCCATGCAACATTCTCCAACATACTAAATGTTATTTCCAATGGATTACGTCATTTCCATATGAATGGACCCATTGTGCTTGTAGGAAACTTCAATATTGACATGCTACAAAATAATGCCAGAACAAAAGAATTGGAAAAATACATGTGCAAATACAATCTCCGCTTTCTTTTGAACAACAAAAGCCATGTGCAAAATGCACTTATTGACCATGTGTGGTCAAATGTGCCCATTCCTCAATACAACATCTTTATCTTAGACACATATTGGTCTAATCACGATACAATTGGTATTGCACTTGAATTATGAGATATACATCAAACATATTGCAAATTCATATTTCTATGTTTCAAAGCATATATGTATAGCTTGTTGCCAAAAAATAAAAATAAAATAAAATAAATTATCCATCTTTTTAGTTTTCCCTGGTTTGTACACATACTAGTCTGGTCACCAAACAGTTTGTGTTGCACTTTAATTATGAAATATACATCAAGCATATCGCAGAATCATATTTGTATGCTTCAAACCATATATGTCTATCTTGTTGCAGAAAATCGAGATATCCAACTTCTTAGTTTCCCCTGGTTTGTAATTGCTTTTGGTCACAATTTTTTTTTTTTGCAAATATATATATATATACACAGAGAAACTTGAATGAACTAAAAAAAAAAAGAAAAAAAAAGAGGTACATTCTTCTAACACTATCTGTTACTCTATTCCTCTTATTCTATTTTATTTAGTCTATGTACATAGTACATGTTTTTTTCTTTACATGTCAACTTATGTTCATGTCCATTTTGTTTTGTGATTTTGTTCATAGAAACAAATAGGAAAACTAGACACTGCAAAGAACTCCTAACCAGGATTGTAGAAGAATCCATGCAAAGGTGTGTTTTGACTACCCGTGTTCCATATGCAATAGTTTTTCATTTACTTTGTCTGTATTTGTTGAACTGGTTTGCAACTCTGTTTTTTTTTTCCCTCCTTGGACACTCCATATCTTCCTGTACATTGAATTGTCTTCGTGTCAATTATATTTTTTGTGTTGTTATCTTGAAATAAATAAATTTGTTCCCCATATTTTCTTTTCATGTGTTCCTACGTAACATTTTTCTTTCATGTTGGTTCTTACCTCCCTTTCTTTTCCTTGTTCTATACTTAGTCGTTCTCCCCTTTTTTTTCTTCCCCTCTATTATCCATTTCAGATTCTATACTTAGCCCCATGTCTATGCTCGCGGGTTCCCAGGACAGTGGAGTGGCAGATTTCATGTCCATCTATATCTCTACATCACGAGTTCGACTGACCGCCATTCATTTTCATAGTTCATGAATTTTATGGCCGTTGGTTCCTACGTAGGCGCCATCGAACTCTCATGCCCCTGTGTACCCGGTATAAATATTGTGCCCGAAACTTTGGTGATCTACAATTCGACCCAGACTCGAAGCTTGTGACTCATTTTCCCATCATCTGTTGATATTTCAAAGCATTTGTTGATAGTTTTCCCAATTCATCTCAACAGTTAGCTAATTTTATGGTCGCGGGTTCCCCCCCAATGCATTATCAAACTCCCATGCCCATCTACAATTCAACCCCGGGCTCCTCGAACTCCCAAGCCTCAATATTTATCGAACTTACAATTTGTGTA
The DNA here is from genome assembly GCA_009831015.1 of Picea engelmannii. NCBI lineage: Eukaryota > Viridiplantae > Streptophyta > Pinopsida > Pinales > Pinaceae > Picea > Picea engelmannii. The sequence goes on from ML778674.1 coordinate 1,240,841, forward strand.
TCCATATATATCTTGACATCACGAGTTCAACCGAGCACTTACGTTTCCTTAGCCAGTTTTATGGTCACAGGTTCCTAGCTACGCGTTAACGAACTCTCATTCCCCGTGTTCCGAGTATACATCTTCCATCCAAAACTTGGGAGATCCATGTCTATGATCTTGGGTTTCCAGACGACGAAGTGGAAGATTTCATGTCCATCTATATCTCTACTTCACAGGTCTGACTGACCATTGTTCATTTTCATAGCTCATGAATTTTATGGTGGCGGGTTCCTATGTGGGTGCCATCCAACTCTCATGCCCCGTGTGTGCGGTATACATCATGCACCCAAAACTTCAGTGATCTACAATTCGACCCAGACTCGAAGCTTGCGACTCATTTTTCCCAACATCTGTTGATATTTCAAAGCATATGTTGATATATTTCCCTGTTCAACTCAACAGTTAGTCCATTTTATGACCGCGGGTTCCCCCCCAATGCATTATCGAACTCCCATGCCCCGTGTTCGGATAACATATTGCATCCAAAACTATGGTTATCTACAATTCGACCCCGAACTCCTCCAACTCGCAAGCCTCACTCTTTATCGAACTCACAAATCGTATATCCATATATATCTTGACATCACGAGTCCGACCAAGTGCTTTCATTTCCTTAGCCAATTTTATGGCCGTGGGTTCCCGAGTATGCATTATCAAATTTTCATTCTCCGTGTTCCGAGTATACATCTTCCATCCGAAACTCCAGTGATATACAATTCCAGCACAGACTCCCAGGTTCAAAAAAGTACCAAAGCATCTTTAATTCTCGTCCATGTCTACCACGTTCGCCCCTTCCCAATAGACATTAATTATGATTTTACCAGTGATAGTTCATAGATGTTCGAAAATATTGGCATTAATAAGCGGAAAGCTCAAGGTAATCTCCCATTAAAATGCATTTATGGGAAAACATTATAGAATCTTATTAGTTTCCTCTATCAATCTTGAATTCGCAAAAAAATGATGATTGTTTTGCTTTTCTTAAGACATCATTGTAGAAATAATTTGATATTGTGCTGGACCGTTATCATCTACAAAGGTGTTCACATGATGCCTCTCTTTAATATTGTGCACATAATTTTAGAAGCTTATAGGTTTGCATATCTAAGGCTCTGCCTGCATATGAAAACTTTTCTCCACCATTCCAATTTGAGCATAGTTTGCATTTGGGCCACAGAGAACAGCAATAAAATAAAACAATATGAAATTTGTTTAAGTAAATATCAAAAAATTATCTTCTGACTTGAACCTACTTTTGTCAAAATCCAGGTATATTACACAACTATCAATGTTTTCCCCGCTTTTCAATAGTTTCTCAATTTCCCTACCATCTTCGCACGCTTTCCCAATGCAAATTGATGACGCTTTTATTAGATTTGAAAATATTGGCATTAAAAGGCGAAAAGGTCGAGGGCATCTGCTATTAAAACACATTGAACCAAGATTTACCGAAGATTTTATTACAATGTTGCAACATTCATTTTAAATACAATAAGGAGAAAAGGAAGGTTTTCATCACCTTATGGTTGCAACTTGACACCATGTCTGTGGATATACCCTGAATATTTTCGGGCACGAGGACCAGCATTTTTAGTGGTCCATATATTATGACTACTACTCATCCACTTCTGCTAGATGAAAATTATCTTGACATCCGAAATTGCAACGGCATATTGTATCCCTGGTTTTTTTTTTTTACTATAAGGACTTGGTCACGTGATGCGCCCAGAACTATATTCTGAACCAGCGAATTGTCCAGATGGGTGACCATTTCCAAATCTCCCTATTGCCTAAAGTATTTTGAAGTATGTTAACACTTCCCGAACCAACGCCTACTTTCAAGGGTGATAATTGCAAGAAGTTCTTAAAGAAGCATGGAAATGAACTAGACCTCTTGTCAAAGTTATTACATGACCCAATGCCCACTCCATGGGACATGGCCATATTACAAGTCAGTGCATGTAAAAACCTTTTTCGGTAGATTGCATTCCTTTTCACGAGGACAACGAGACAAGCAAGTGAACCCGGCATCTCTCGGATGATTTTGTATATTTTATATTTTATGGTCAAGAAAGAAACCATCTTCCACTGCCCCAAGTTGATTTCCATTCAAAAATCTTCCCAGTTATTGCAATATAGGAGGCAGAAGAAACTCTTTAGGCCACATTATTTAATTTTTGTCGTGTCGAATTGTTATCCATTTCTTAGACTATTTATGTGTAGGAAGTTGAACTTTGAATTTGACCCATTAACATTCTCACACCAAAAATTATGGAGATACGATGCTTGCCAGCTATTTTATAAGGTCTTCAATTATTTTGTTTCATTTTTTAAAGCAATGATATTTGGAAGGTATTTCCCCCGATTCTTTGGCCAGTCGACAATATTGTTGGATAGGAGGGACATAGTAGAAGAAATGGAGAACTATAATGTTATAAGGATTCTCAGGTCTAAACAAAATCCTTTCTTCCTTCCATGTGACATATCTGGTACAATGTTTTTTGTTGGAATAGCAGTGGAGTACATCTACTGGTTGCATTTTTTTCATGCAAAAAGGAAAGGACAATTCATGTCTATGCCTTGGAAAGTCCGGGATTTCATGGTCAGGAACCACTTCAACAGTTCTTTCACTTACACTATCCTGAATGGACTACGAACCAGTACCAATGATTCACACAAGCAGAATAGAAAAGACCCAGGTGAAAAAAGTGCCCAATCCCTGACTGCCACAACCAATACCACAACATCTCGTGGTAGTACTCCAAGGGCTTACCCAAGTAACAAAGTCACACACAGTTCTTCAAATGGAGGAGGAAATAAGAACCCTCCCTCCAGAAAAAATGAAAGTTGTCACAAGCTTCCCGCGCGAAAAAAAAACAAAAAACAATAGTCGAAGAACAGGAGGGACCAAGGGGAGAAATTGATATCTACGATCTCTCCCTCAAATATATGGAACTAGAAATTGACATTGAAAAATTGTTCCCTAACGATGATCACTTAGACAGAACTTCTCCTCACAATCCTAGGATGGACATACTTGGCATAGATACATTGGACGAAGAAGAGTCTTTTGCATTTCAGAGTGTTGTTTTTGACAGGGAATAAAAAAAATTGATTATTGAAAACAAAGATGTAAAGAATAAGAAAGGCACATCTCGTTCAGAGTTCAACCTACGCAACATGCGCCCTTCCCAGATATCCAATATGCACCAATCAAATGGATATTCTCTAGAAAACTCTATTAGCAGCCTTGAAACGGAGAACCGCATGTTAAAGACGTGAATCAAAGAATTGGAGGAAACTCTAATGCCTCTTCCATTGTTTTCTACTCCTTTGGAAATGGTCGGGTCCACCACACTTGCGCCAAAGTTAAAAGGATCAGCAAGCCTTCTCACATCGGCCTGAGACTATGTGGAAAATAATATAACAAAAGAATGGAATTAATAACAGAAGCTTGGGAGATTTCAAAGAATATGGTCTCTTTTGGAACAAGAGAGCATGCTTTTCATGACTATCTGCAAGCAGATCTCAAGAACGACCAAGGTTTTTATCTCAATGCAGTTTTACCATTTGGTTTTGAAGTTATTGGTATGACGAAATCCAGAAGAAGACAAGAGGATCTCCCTTCCCTGGATCAAATAGACCAACTAAACGCATGCTGGAAAGAAAAGGTAAATAACCTGATTGATCTTGTTCAACAATGTAGCCAAACCATATCTAAAAGAGGCAAACTATTCAAGAAGCTAATTGAGATAGATCTAGCTAGCAGCACCAATGAAATCTAGGACCCTAAATTGATATTAAACTCATTGTTTTTAACAAAACAAGAATTTGATGATCAAGATCATATCTATAAAAGACTGTCATTTGAAAATTTCTATGGCATTCTTGAATATGGTGAAGATGACGTGAAAACTTGTCTAGTTGGTTATGCAATTAGAAACAAAAATATTCAAGAAGCATTGCACAACTTGTCTATTGATCTAAGGGACTTGGAAAGTGAACTCGTTAATATAAAAATCCATCATGAAATGAACACGGTGCCCATGAGGAGCTACATCGAAGAATGGTTGAAAACAAATTTCGACCAGATTACCAATGAAGGTCAAAGCCAAGGAAATCCATAAAAGGACATCAGTGAAGAAATGGCAATCCATGGCACACCATCATAGTAAGTTGATATTGATTACATTCTTTTGTCTTCATCCACTTATTCTAACAAACCTTTAATCCAGATCTGACAATTTTCTCTTTCTTCTTACCAGGTTTTGTTGTTTTCCATCGACGACTTTCTTCTTTCTGAAAACTTCATTCTTGTACATATTTTCTTTGTAGTCCGCGACAGTCCCAATCAAATTCATTCTGGAAAACGCATTTTTTATTTCACAGAATATGTACTAAACTATAGTTTTTTTTTGCAAATTTGAAGACAGTGTTTTTTTGGGGAAATATTCTCAAATGTATTTTGTGACCCAGTTTATCTAAATATAAATATTTGGGGTTGTTCTATGTTGATATTCAATGCGTGGTGTTGTTATTTGGAATTTGTATTTCTGCATAAAATTAACTCATTTCATTGTACTTGTCCATGTTCTATATTGTGCATGTATTGCAGCTTCCTATATTTCAAAATATTCTTCGATATACAAAATGTAAAGTCCTGTATTTTTTTTTTTGTTCCTTGTAAGTTTGAGCAAAAAAAAAAGAAGCCCAAAACACCATTCAAATTCGAACATGGTTTACATTTGGACCACAAATAATCTAGTAAGATACATTGATATGGATACATTTTAAATAACCATAAACAAGATCCCTTTAAACTTGAACCTATTTCTCTCGGGCTCCTAGATTGTCCGTGGGTTGATCGGTTAGCGGACTGTCAAATCCTCATTTCCATCTATATATTCACATTAGGAACCCGACTGATGACCATCCCTTTCAACACTTGGCCAAATATCTCACTGCGGCGTCCCAACTTAGCACTATCACATTCTTATCCCACGTGTTCCATTATATACATATTGCACCCAACACTTATGTCATATACATTTTGCACCCAACAATTCTGTGATAAAAGATAAGTATAGAAGATGGAAAAGAACGGTTAATATATTGACATGTGTGATAGATATCCCATTTGCTCGCAAGATCTTTTCTTCATGTTTCTAGAGAAATTATATATTCTTTGATATACAAAATGTAAAGTCAAGAATTTTTTTTCTTTGTTCCTTGTAGGTTTGAGCAAAAAAAATCGAGCCCAAAACACCATTCAAATTCGAACATGGTTTGCATTTGGACCACAAATAATCTAGTGAGATACACTAATATGGATACATTTTAAATAAACTTAAACAAAATCCCTTTAAACTTGAACCTGGCTTTCTCGGGCTCCTTATTTTAAATAAACATAAACAAAATCCCTTTAAACTTGAACCTGACTTTCTCGAGCTCATGGATTGTCCGCGAGTTGATCGGTTAGTGGACTGTCAAATACTCATTTCCATTTATATCTTCACATCAGGAAGCTGACCAAAGACCGTCCCTTTCAACACTTGGCCAAATATCTCACCGCAGCGTCCCAACTTAGCGCTATCGCATTCTTATCCCGCATGTTCTGTTATATACATCTTGCACCCAATACTTCTGTCGTATACATTTTGCATCCAACACTTACGTCATTTACAATTTGACGCGCTATTATAGATCTTTCACCCAAAACTTGTGTCATCTATAGTTTCATTATATACATATTGCATCAAAAAAAATTGTGGTCTACAATTCCTCCACATATTGGAACATGGTCTACATTTGGACCACAAATTATCTATTACAATACATTAATATACATACAATTTAAATTAATGGTCCTATATCGTGACATCATGAGCCCGACCGATCGTAGTTCCTTTCAACACTTAGCCAATTATCTCTCCGAAGGTTCGCACCTTGGCACTAACGAAATTTTATGCCCTATGTTCTATGATATACATGTTGCACACAACATTTCTGTGATATAAATTTTTCACCAAACACATCCATCATTCAAAGTGAATGTTAGTGGTCGGTCAGAGTCACAATATAAAAGCACAAGTGCAAATGTGAATTGGTCTGTCTGCCAATGCGCCCATTAGGACATTTTTGGAAAAAATGACTAAGTAACGAGAAAGATAGTAGAGATGAAAAACGGTCATGACAAGAGCTCCCGAGGAGACGTAAGTCCCCGCCTGTCAAAGTGTATATATATTATTCTTCTACTCATTACAACTCATTGGTTCTCTTATTTCCATTAACAACCAAAAAAATGCATTCAACAACGATTTACGGGAGCCCGACCGACCCCCAGGTTGGCGCTATTATAGATCTTACACCCAAAACTAATGCCATCTATAGTTTTATTGTATACATATTGCACCAAAAACATTTGTGGTCTGCAATTCCTCAACATACTAGAACATGGTCTACATTTGGACCACAAATTATCTATTACGATGCATTAATATAAATACAATTTTAATAAATATACTTAAACTTCAACCTGAACTTTCGTCATGACTTGATGCTATCGATTTCTTATGCCCCCTGTTTTGTAATATACATGTTGCACACCACACTTTCGTGATATACATTTTGCACCAAACACCTGTGTCATATACAATTTGACCCCAGTTATAGAGCCCGCCTATCCAAAAATCCACAATCTAAAAAGTGGCTAGGCATCGAATGGTTAGCGGTCAATCGAAGTCAAGATATAAAAGCACAAGCGCAAATGTGAACCGGTCCATCTACCAATGCACCCATTGGGACATTTTCGGAAAAACAGATATGTAATGAGAAAAATAGTAGAGAGGAAAAACGGTCGGGCGGGCTTCAAAATAGGGTGACATGGGCTCTTGAGGAGACGTAAGGCCCTAACTATCAAATCGTATATATATTATGCTTCTACTTGTGATAAATCATTGACTTCATATTAGTTTGTCCTTTGACCACAAATATTTGCATAATATCTATTGTTGGAGCTATTGAAATAAAAACATTGATTTTTATATAATAAAAAGGACCATATATGTAATGATCTGATTGGATAGATTGGAGATCTTATTGTCAGCTTCGATATTCCCAATGTTTTATATTTTATCATATCCAAACTTTTTGATCGTCTACAGTATTTTTGAATCATAAATTTTTCTTATGCATTGCTTGAAGGTGGATTAATGCTAGTATTGGTTCAACATATTGGAACATGGTCTACATTTGGACCACAAATTATCTATTACGATACATTAATATAAATACAATTTTAATAAATATACTTAAACTTCAACCTGAAATTCTATACTCTACAATTCATCATGACTTGATGCTATCGATTTCTTATGCCCCATGTTTCATGATATACATGTTTCACACCACACTTCCATGATATACATTTTTCACCAAACACTTGCGTCATATACAATTCGAACCTGTTTATAGAGCCTGCCTATCCAAAAATCTGTGATCTGAAAAGTGGCTAGGCATCAAATGGTTAGTGGTCGGTCGGAGTCACGATATAAAATCACAAGCTCAAATGTGAATAAGTCCATCCGCCAACGCGCCCATTGGGACATTTTCGTAAAAACAACTAAGTAACGAGAAAAATAGTAGAGAGGAAAAACGGTCGGACGAGGTTCAAAATAGGGTGACAAGGGCTCTCAAGCAGACATAAGGCCACACCTATTGAATTGTATATATATTTTTCTTCTACTCATGACAGCTCAATAGTTCTCTTACTTCCATTAACAACCAAAAAAATGTATTCAACAGTGATTTACAAGAGACCGACGAACCCCCAGGTTGGCGCTATTATAGATATTGCACCCAAAACTTGTGTCATCTACAGTTCTGTTGTATACATCTTGCACCAAAAAATTTTGTGGTCTGCAATTCGTCCACATATTGGAACAAGGTCTACATTTGGACCACAAATTATCTATTACGATACATTAATATAAATACAATTTTAATAAATATACTTAAACTTGAACCTGAATTTTTTCGAACTCATCGATTGGTCCTATATCATCACATCATGAGCCCAAACGACCACAGTTCCTTTCAACACTTAGCCAATTATCTCTCCACGGGGTCGTGCCTTAGCACTAACAGAATTTTATGCCCCATGTTCTGTGATATACATGTTGCACACAACACTTCCCTGATATACATTTTGCACCAAACACTTCCATCATTTATAGTTCAATGCACTATTATATATCTTGCATCCAAAACTTGTGTCATCTATAGTTCCACTGTATATATCTTGCACCAAAAACTTTTTTGGTCTACAATTCCTCCACATATTGGAACATGGTCTACATTTGTACCACAAATTATCTATTACAACACATTAATATAAATAAAATTTAAATTAATGGTCCTATATCATCACATTATGAGCCTGACTGACCATAGTTCCTTTCAACACATAGCCAATTATCTCTCTGTGGGGTCGCGCCTTAGTGATAACGAAATTTTATGCTCCATGTTCCGTGATATACATGTTGCACACAACATTTCTGTGATATACATTTTGCACCAAACACTTCTGTCATTCAAAGTGGATGTTAGTGGTCAATCAGAGTCACGATATAAAAGCACAAGCTCAAATGTGAACCGGTTCATCCGCCAACCCGCCCATTGGGACATTTTCAAAAAAATGGCTAAGTAACGAGAAAGATAATAGAGAAGAAAAACGGTTGTGACAAGGTCTCCCAAGGAGACGTAAGGCCCCGCTTGTCAAATTGTATATATATTTTGCTTCTAATCGTGGCAACTTAGTGGTTCACTTATTGCCATTAAAAACCAAAAAATGTATTCAACGGCGATTTACGGGAGCCCGACTGACCCCTGGGTTGGCACTATTATAGATCTTGCACCCTAAAATTGCATCATCTACAGTTCCGTTGTATACATCTTGCATCAAAAACTTATGTGGTCTGCAATTCCTCCACATATTGGAAAATGGTCTACATTTGGACCACAAATTATATATAATGATACATTAATATAAATACAATTTATGCCCCATGTTCCATGATATACATGTTTATCCAATTATCTCTCCACCCTTAGCACTAACAGAATCTTATGCCCCATATTCTGTGATATACATGTTGCACACAACATTTTCATGATATACATTTTGCACCAAACACTTCTATCATTCAAAGTGGATGTTATCAGTCGGTCAGAGTCACAATATAAAAGCACAAGCTCAAATGTGAACCGGTCCATCCGCCAACGTGCCCATTGGGACATTTTCGAAAAAACGGCTAAGTAACAAGAAAGATAGTAGAGAAGAAAAATGGTCGTGACAAGGGCTCTCGAGGAGACGTAAGGCCCCGCCTGTCAAATTGTATATATATTTTTCTTCTACTCATGGAAACTTAGTGGTTCGCTCATTTCCACTAACAACCAAAAAAACGTATTCAACAGCAATTTACGAGAGCCCGGTCGACCCTCAGGTTGGCGTTATTATAGATCTTGCACCCTAAAATTGTGTCATCTACAGTTCTGTTGTATACATATTGCATCAAAAAATTATGTGGTCTTCAATTCCTCCACATATTGGAACATGGTCTACATTGGGACCCCAAATTATTTATAACGATACATTAATATAAATACAATTTATGCCCCAAGTTCCATGATATACATGTTTAGCCAATTATCTCTCTTCCCTTAGCACTAACAGAATTGTATGCCCCATGTTTTGTGATATACATGTTGCACACAACACACCCCTGATATACATTTTTCACCAAACACTTCCACCATTTACAGTTCGATGCGCTATTATAGATCTTGCACCCAAAAACTTACGTCATCTACAATATTGTTGTATACATCTTGCACCAAAAACTTTTGTGGTCTACAATTCCTCCACATATTGGAACATGGTCTACATTTGGACCAAAAATTATCTATTACAATAAATCAATATAAATACAATTTAAATTAATGTTCCTATATTGTCACATGATGAGCTTGACCGACCACAATTCCTTTCAACACTTAGCCAATTATCTCTCTGCGGGGTCGCGCCTTAGCGCTAACAAAATTTTATGCTCCATGTTCTATGATATACATGTTGCACACAAAATTTTTGTGATATACATTTTGCACCAAACACTTCCATCATTCAAAGTGGATGTTAGCGGTTGGTTGGAGTCACGATATAAAATCACAAGCTCAAATGTGAACTGGTTCGTCCGCCAACGTGCCCATTGGGACATTTTCAGAAAAGCGGCTAAGTAATGAGAAAGATAGTAGAGAAGAAAAACGGTTGTGACAAGGGCTCTCGAGGAGGCGTAATGCCTCGCCTATCAAATTGTATATATATTTTTCTTCTACTCATGGCAACTCAGTGGTTTTATTATTGCCATTAACAACCAAAAAAATGTATTCAACAATGATTTACAGGAGCCCGACCGATCCCCGGGTTGGCACTATTATATATCTTGCACCCTAAAATTGTGTCATCTATAGCTCCGTTGTATACATATTGCATCAAAAACTTTCATGGTATGCAATTCCTCCACATATTGGAACATGGTCTACATTTGGACCACAAATTATATATAACAATACATTAATATAAATACAATTTATGCCCCATGTTCCGTGATATAAATTTTGCACACACCACTTCCGTGATATACATTTTGCACCCAAAACTTGTGTCATTTACAATTCTGTTGTATACATCATGCACCAAAAACTTATGTGGTCCATGATTCCTCCACATATTGGAACATGATCTACATTTGGAACAAAAATTATTTATTACAATACATTAATATAAATACAATTTAAATTAATGGTTCTATATCGTCATATCATGAGCCTGACCAACCACAATTCCTTTCAACACTTAGCCAATTATCTCTCTGCGGGGTCGCGCCTTAGTGCTAACAAAATTTTATGCCCCATGTTCCATGATATACATGTTGAACACAACATTTCCATGATATACATTTTTCACCAAACACTTCTGTCATTTACAATTCGACCCCATTTTCCACAATTTACCTTGTAACCTGCTTGGCAGGGACTATGCTGCCATGCAACACTTGTTATTTTAGTGATCACAATGGTTTTTGTCTCCAATTGGCTTAAAACCAATAATATATTATTAGTTATATGTTAACTACAATTGTCATTAATTGTATTTTTTCACTGACCTTTACTGCAAATAATGGTTAAAGATTAAAATTTCAATTTGGCAAAAGGATTAGTCTTATAAGTTAATACAAGGCCATAGAAAGAGTGGACCCTTACATCAACAAATTTTCTCTTATAGCCACATTGAGGAAGCAAAGCATATCCAACATAAGACATAGTGTACTCTCGAAGAAAGGCACTTATCATAAATTTTAGTTTCTAAGTCATCCCAAAAAAATTGGAAATCCATTCTATTGAAACCCTTTTTAAACCCTCGAAGTAGATTTACATCTCAATTTCCATTAATATGATAGAGTAGTGAACCAGAGGACATGCCAAAGCCACCACACCTATATTATTATAGAGATAAGGATCATGATAAGGTTGTCTCTCCATTGTATATGGGTCTATAAAAATTATCTTGAACCATTTCCCTTTATAATACCAATATTGAGTAGTGCACTTGCAGTACCAAAATATGTGTGTAATCATTTATTTATGGTCGCACTAGATGCACATGCCATTTTTTAGACAACATCTGTCCAATCTATGTTTGCTAGCCAATCCTTCAAAAAATACTTGTTACCTAGGCAGACTAAGTTTAAAGGCACGTGAATTTGATCAAATCAATTAATCCTCCTCAACCATTATTCTTCATTATATGTGGTCAACCATCCATATTTTAATTTCATAGTAATATTGATCATGTGCCTAATTGGGTTACATAGGAAACAAGATATTGTAAGTGAACCTATTGGAAGTGTCCCTCCATGAGAAATAATTATGACATTGTTCATATCACAAGTCCGTCAATTTTCTTTTTCCTTTTATTGGAAATAAACCTACCATCAAGCCTAGAAAAAGAACCAAGAGAACCCCAAGGGTTCCTAAACCCCCAAATTCTGCTACTATATAGATCCCATCTTTCTAAAATCATGAAAATTCCACCTTATATGTGCAACCTGCCATGATTTCCAAATCCTCTTTAAGATGGTAGAGCCCTGGATAGTAAAGTTAGAGGAATTACAAATTTGAGGATATATCTATGAATGAAAAGGGTTGGTAAATTTTAGAGGTTTGTTGGAAACTTGAAAAACATTGAATTTTTTTTGTTGTATTGCAATGATATTTATGAATGTTGAATCATAACATAAAAAATTTGTTAACACATTAATTTGTACATTATAGGAACTAATGAATTCTTCTAGATGATATGAATATAAGTTGTAAGTGGATTATTTGTGACCACTTTATGACTTGCACAAGAAAATGAAAAATGTAGAAAATAAATATGTTTTTCACCCAATGTTTAGGCTTGTTATCCCCAACTTTTAGGGATAACTAAGGAGGCAATGTATTGAGGCCTTAAGGTTGCAGACATGGACTATCGAGAGGCAAGTAGCTTGTGGTATCCACTTGCATAGATGGAGACCCTTTTCACACCCACAGAGTTCAGGATTTTCAGACGGCGTCCACCACACCAGTTGGCTTCTGTAAGGAAATGGGCTTTGCTCCATGAGGTAAAAGCTAGGTATTATGGTGAGTGTCATTTCAATATTTGAGGCATTTTGAGTATGTTGTATCTTAGACTGCTTTAGATTTCATGACATATGCTTGGACATTATACTTTTTGCCTCGTTTCACCTCGGTGGTTGACATTGTTCCCTAATAAGTGATCTTCCTCGGGAATGGTTTTTCTACTAGGAAACTCCCTTGAAGGGACATCATACAATTCCCGACCATACTTACCACTTTCCATCACCTAAAACCACATTTCCTTGTCTCTTGGGATTTTAGGGTGTACTGACCCAAGAAGGGGTTATCCCTCATTTCATGGGAAGAAGGGGATAAAATCCTAGAGGGGTTGTTGTTGGATAAAAATATAAGATCATAAGTATAAACCTTCCACATGATTCATCCAAGGATCCCCAAGAAAGAAATGAAACGCTTCTCTATAAGAAATGGGGGACCTACAAAATAAATGATAATGAATGCTAAAAGGGTTACTTGGAGGATGGGAGGTCTCATCACGAGCTGGCCTATCATGATAATATATACTTAGTGGTATAAATTACCATCGTTTGCTTACCAAGCCAGGGTAGTGGTTCTTAGTTGCATGACTGGGGGTAAGGGGGTATCATCACAAGCCATCATTCTCATTTCCACAAGGTATTTGTGAATGACACTATCATTATCTGGACACCAAGCTAGGATAGTGGCCTTCAACTTATCCCTTAAAATATAAATAAGAAAATAATGGTAAGAATATGGGCTTGGAAAAAGTGCATCGCAAAAGAAGGTGCCACACACCCTCTACAAAGGCACCCATATATGAGATACTACAACCCCGTGTATGTCATGAACCCTTTTCCCAATGATTCTTAACCCATGGCCACTTCATCCACTTCCCATGGCTTAGAGAGGAGTCACTTGGGAAACATTCCTTGACCTAGAGAAAGATCTACCCAATAGGACACCTCGTCAACCCTCCCATACCCAATATTGGAAAGTTACATAATATTCTTAAGCACTTACTTGTTTGATAGAGTAATATTTGATGCACATTCTTAGGTGGCTCATTTATTGATTTGATTTACTCATCATGATATTTTTACTTGAGATATTTGGAGGGCATGCTTATTTTTCTTTGTAGGCCCTTGCTTGGTGACTAGTTTTGGGAGAACAAACCTAGCTTGGGCTTACATGGGGCTTTAAGTTCACAGGTTGGATGCCAAGGGCTTGCATGTCATATGACAGAGACGTTCCTTTGGAGGCCTAGAAGAAACCATGGATGAAATGATCTATCCCTCACATGCCAAAAGTTTTTCCTAGGAGAGGCAAAATGTCATCTTTGGAGGCTTGACGTCACCTAAAGGGGCTAGGGTTTGGTGGTGAATACATGGCTCATTGACACATGGATTTTTTGAGGAGAAGAATACTTTGCCCATGAGGAGGAGGACTTGGATGAGTGAAAAGTGGCCTTTAGAGGCCTATCCATGCATCTACTACCCCAACAACTTCTTCAAAGTGCCAAAATGTCCCCTAAAGGAGAGATGTCCTCTTGTTTTTGGGTTTAATTTGTGAAAAAAGTAAATTTTAGAGTGGATTGTTTAATATTATTTTTTAAAGGATAAATATTAGGGATATTGACCCATTTTCTTGTGGTTTACCCTAAATTATGTGGACAAACTATGAGTTAGACATTTTTTTATAAATAAGCGATCATGTGAATCTCATTTGGACATATCTCTCCCATTTGGAGAGGCCTTGGACTGAAATTTTCTCTATCTTTGGCTATATATCTATTGTGATATTGTGTGGATATATTTATTGGTTATTGGTTGGTGGAATCATGTGTTATCCTTGGAAGGATTTTCTCTTGCTATTGTGGTGGTTTATCTTAGCAACTTTTCCTTGATTTGGTAAGAAAATATTTTTTCGCTATCATTGGGTTTCAGGTCAAGGTTATCTTGCTAGAGATAGGTGGTAAGTAAAAGAGAATACACCCCCACCTTAGTCTCCATCATAATTTTTCTTAAGTTTTGATTATTTAGCAAGGGTTTACTAAGAGAAGTATAAGTACATACACCCTCTTAGTCTAAACCCTAGCTAGGGATACTTTCCTTGGGGAGTAAGAGGATTTACACCCCCAAGGAAGGTAGTACCTATAGCTTATTATTTTCTTGAATCCATTAAACCAACCATTAAAGGCACTAGTCATCACTTGTTGCATTGTAGAAATAAATTGTTTCCTTGGTAAACGTGAAAAGTCAAGGATTTGAAGTTCTCTCCCTTGGATTTTGTTCTTTGAGCCTTAGGATTTATTGCCTCATTGAGGCATCCCCTCTCTCTCAGTAAATATTGATATTGTTAACAAACTAATTCTACATACATAAGGCAACATAAACACTAACCATTCTAACCCTAATAACCCACAAGCTAACCCTTAACTTAAGTTAAAACATTGCCCTCATATTCTACTTGTTATAGTGCACTTTTTGGTCAACTTTTGGGTAAGTTTCATTGGGTAATTTTTTTGTTCTAATGAATTATATGTTACAGCCATAAGGCCGATAAATTTTACTACAGATATATTGTATGACAACCTTGTTTTAAATAGCAAAATGCATGCTAATCTTTAGTCATTTTCTAGTCTAACTCTTGTGCTTTCAAATTCACTTATACTAGCTCTTATTACACTTGTCATGGTTTAATAATTTATGATATATTGATTGATTTATTTTTTAAACTAGAGACAAAAATATTAACTTGCTTTTCCACATAACATACTATATGCAATTGTGGTTTTTCTTGTGTCTTGGGCAGATACAAACACTTTTGCAAGTACCCAAAGACTTGGTAACCTTAAACCACCCAGAGATGAGTCATCAGAGTCATTTTTCTCCTCCATCACTAACCTTTAGGGGGATACTTCTATTCTTCCCTTGCATCCACTTCAATCCCCCTAGGGTCATCGGGATCGCCTTTGTAGAGTGTCTTATTCACCCTTGAAGCACGAGACCTATATCAAGGTGACATTGGGTATAGTGTCCCTTAGTTGTCGCCACTTGGTGGTTGGGTCGGGCTTTTCCCAACCTACAACTCGTGTGATAACAAGGATTTTAGATGAAAGATATTTTTTTAGATTTAGATATACTTACTAAACATAGCCCAAGATCAAGGATTTTGTTGACTCAGTTTCATGTTCCAAAATTTTCTAGTCTGTGGATATTAAGATACAGAAATTTTGCATAGATTCTAAAACATCTTGTGTAACTTTGTAACCATGATTAAAAATTTAGGACTGAATAATTCACTCTAGTGATATTTATCACTTTACAAGAGGAAGATAAATCAATTAATACAATCACATGGAATCTTAGATTCCTAATAGATAAGTTGCATGTAGAAAACCTGTACTGGCTATAATCACTTCTTGACAAAAAAGTGGAAATTGATAGACATGTGTGAAAACCTTCAGATGTATCAATTTGAAAATTTATTTTACTTTCAGCACCTATTAAGTTGATGCATTTGGGAGGGGAAAAAGGCCCTCTTCAACAATTAATTAAGCAAAAGTACTTTCTTACCAAATCAAGGAAAAGATGCTAGAGAGGGATCATGTCATGAACCCTTTTCCCAATGATTCTTAACCCATGACCACTTCATCCCCTCCACATGGATTAGAGAGGGATCACTTGGGAAACATTCCTTGACCTAGGGAAATATCTACCCAATAGGACACCTCGTCAACCCTCCCATACCCAATCTTGGAAAGTTACATAATGTTCTTGAGCACTTACTTGTTTGCTAGAGTAATATTTGATGCACATTATTAGGTGACTCATTTATTGATTTGATTTACTCATGATGATATTTTTACTTGATATATTTGGAGGGCATGCTTATTTTTCTTTGTAGGCCCTTGCTTGGTGACTAGTTTTGGGAGAACAAACCTAGCTTGGGCTTACATGGGGCTTTAAGCTCACAAGTTGGATGCCAAGGGCTTGCATGTCGTATGACAGAAACATGCCTTTGGAGGCCTAGAAGACACCATGGATGAAATGAGCTATCCCTCACATGCCAAAAGTTTTTCCTAGGAGAGGCAAAACGTCATCTTTGGAGGCTTGACGTCACCTAGAGGGGCTAGGGTTTGGTGGTGAATACATGGCTCATTGACACATGAATTTTTTGAGGAGAAGAATACTTTGACCATGAGGAGGAGGACTTGGATGAGTGAAAAGTGGCATTTAGAGGCCTATTCATGCATCTACTACCCCAACAACATCTTCATAGTGCCAAAATGTCCCCTAAAGGAGAGATGTCCTCTTGTTTTTGGGTTTAATTTGTGAAAAAAATAAATTTTAGAGTGGATTGTTTAATATTATTTTGTAAAGGATAAATATTAGGGATATTGACCCATTTTCTTGTGGTTTACCCTGAATTGTGTGGAAAAACTATGAGTAAGACATTTTGTATAAATAAGTGATCATGTGAATCTCATTTGGACATATCTCTCCCATTTGGAGAGGCCTTGGACTGAAATTTTCGCTATCTTTGGCTATCTATCTATTGTGATATTGTGTGGATATATTTATTGGTTATTGGTTGGTGGAATCATGTATTATCCTTGGAAGGACTTTCTCTTGCTATTGTGGTGGTTTATCTTAGCATATTTTTCTTGATTTGGTAAGAAAATTTTCTTGCGTTATCATTTGTGTTTCAGGTCAAGGTTATCTTGCTAGAGATAGGTGGTAAGTATAAGGGAATAAACCCCCACCTTAGTATCCATAATAATTTTGCTTAAGTTTTGTTTATTTAGCAAGGGTTTACTAAGAGAAGTATAAGTGCATACACCCTCTTAGTCTAAACCCTAGCTAGGGATACTTTCCTTGGGGAGTAAGAGGATTTACACCCCCAAGGAAGGTAGTACCTATAGCTTATTATTTTCTTGAATCCATTAACCCAACCATTAAAGGAACTAGTCATCACTTGTTGCATTGTAGAAATAAATTGTTTCCTTGGTAAACGTGAAAAGTCAAGGTCTTGAAGTTCTCTCCCTTGGATTTTGTTCTTTGAGCCTTAGGATTTCTTGCATCATTGAGGCATCCCCTCTCTCTCAGTAAATATTGATATTGTTAAAAAACTAACCCTACATCCATAAGGCTACAGAAACGCTAACCATTCTAACCCTAATAACCCTACAAACTAACCCTTGACTTAAGCTAAAACGTTTCCCTCATATTCTACTTGCTATAGTGCACTTTTTGGTCAACTTTTGGGTAAGTTTCATTGGGTAAACTTTTTTTTCTAATGCATTATATGTTACATCCATAAGGCCAATAAATTTTACTACAGATATATTGTATGAAAACCTTGTTTTAAATAGAAAATTGCATGTTAATCTTTAGTCATTTTCTAGTCTAACTCTTGTGCTTTCAAATTCACTTATACTAGCTCTTATTACACTTTTCATGGTTTAATAATTTATGATATATTGATTGATTTACAGCTGATATTAGAGACAAAAATATTAACTTGCTTGTCCACCTAACATACTATATGAAATTGTGGTTTTTCTTGTGTCTTGGGCAGATACAAACACTTTTGCAGGTACCTAAAGACTTGGCAACCTTAAATCACCCAGAGATGAGTCATCGGAGCCATTTTTCTCCTCCATCACTAACCTTTAGGGGGATACTTCTATTCTTCCCCTCCATCCACTTCAATCCCCCTAAGGTCATCGGAATCGCCTCTGTAGAGTGTCTTATTCACCCTTGAAGCGCGAGACCTATATCAAGGTGACATTGGGCATAGTGTCCCTTAGTTGTCGCCACTTGGTGGTTGGGTCGGGGTTTTCCCAACCTACAACTCGTGCGATAACAAGGATTTTAGATGCAAGATATGTTATTGGATTTAGATATACTTCTTAAACATAGCTCAAGATCAAGGATTTTGTTGACTCGGTTTCATGTTCCAAAACTTTCTAGTCTGTGGATATTAAGATACAGAAATTTTGCATAGATTCTAAAAATTCTTGTGTAACTTTGTAACTATGATTAAAAATTTAGGACTGAAGAATTCACTCTAGTGATATTTATCACTTCACAAGAGGAAGCTAAAACAATTAATACAAGCACATGGAATCTTATATTCCTAATAGATAAGTTGCATGTAGAAGACGTGTACTGGCTATAATCACGTCTTGACCAAAAAGTGGAAATTGACAACCATGTGTGCAAACCTTCAGATGTATCAATTTGCAAAGTTATTTTACTTTCAACACAAACCTATTAGGTTGATGCGTTTGTGAGGGGGAAAATGCCCTCTTCAACAATTAATTAATCAAAACAATACAAAACTTGGACTTCTAAGCCACATGTACAACAATTATGGGGGAAAATCCCTCTTGGGGTGACCCATCTCCCTGAATGAAGGGAAAAAATGGGGGCTTTGGTGCAACATCTAGCCTCCAAAGGCCCTTCAACACTCCCTTTCCTCCTTAAAACAAACAACCACAGTCTTAAAGCTTTCTCCAAAGTGTGAAAGGGGCCCTAAGTGTCCTTTTGAAGATGAAAACATGATCTTTTAGAATGGGCACAGTCATCTTAAAAATACCTCCAAGGTTGTTAAAAGGGGTTGGCCTTAGATTTCTCCTTTCTTCATATCAAAACTAGGTTTTCCCTAATCCAGGACTCTATCTTAGGTCAGCCCTCCATAAGTATTCCAACACCCAAATGTGCATATATATGCAAAAAACTCAACCTTTAAATGTTATTTTTCTTGGCATTTCGTTACAGAGTTAGTTTTTCTGTAATTTCATTTTTTCTTTGCAATTTTCTAAATCAGGCCTATGATTTCAAGTGCTCTTGGACAAACTTCATTGGGTGCCCCATGTTACCTCATAATTGAGCCATTTGCGCTTGTTGGAACTCCATTTCACTTCTCAAATCATTTCTTATATGTCCATACATTATCAAATGCATGTTCAAATCTAAGTGCCTCAAAGACTGGAAAAGCGTATAAACTCTATTGTTTCACAATATGATTTCTCATAACCTAATCTTGATAGTAAAACCACTACATCCAAAACCACCAAGAAAATACTAGGACTGGTGCACCTCTCTCTCCTTCTTCTTGCAACTGCAACTACCTTCAAAAGATGTGCACTAGAAGTGAGTGTGAGTGAGTGAACAAATGTGACATCCTCCTCACTTATAAATACTAGTTGAGGAGGTGCTAGGGTTATGTATCTTCATCAGGTAGGGATGACTTCTCCCAATAGTGGTTAAAGTTGATTTATTAAACCCTAGGGGTTGACTTCTCAAATACCACCATATAAATATGGTTTGACCAATACACAAAAGGGTATTTGGTCATACATAAGTCCTGACATGATCAATCCACAAAAGGGGATTTTATCTTTAAGATAATAACTCAATTATAATTAGAATATTCTTCAAAGTTACAATATTTCAATACTCCCCCTTAACGAGAAGGGTATTCTATTGACATAACCTAGTGCAACATCATCAGGAAAGAGAGAGGGTAGCAACATCATCAAGATATGGAACATTGATTGGAATATGTACAAATCATCGGAATTTTTTCTCATCATCAATATCATCATCGTTCATAGCATGGAGTTGGAGTAGCATCATCATTAGCATTTGTATGAAGTTGAAACATCAACATCAATTAGTAAAACAATACAGCAACAATATCACCAACCCAAGGCTGGTACACCATCGTCATTAATAACATGGGGCTGATACAACATCATCAACAACAGCACAAGATTGATACAACATCATCAACAACAACACAAGGCTAAAACAATGACATCATCAACACGAAGTTGAGATAACAACATCATCACTATATAGCAACAGAATGATGCAGGTGCAACAACAACATTTTGTAGTACTCTGACAGACCGTCCTTATCAAACCTTCGGGATCTACCCAAGAAACATAATATTCCCTAGGATATAAAATCCTAATAGATCTACCACATGGTACTCTGACAGACTGTCCTTACCGGACCTTTGGGATCGACCCAGGAATCAAAATATTCCTAGGATATAAAATCCTAGTAGACCTACCATTACTGACCACAGTTGGAATATACATTCACATGTACTCTGACAGACCATCCTTACTGGACCTTCATGATATTTCCAGGGATGATCAATCCCCTAGGATATAAAATCCTAACAGAGCTACCTATTGTTGGTCAAAATACCATAGTATCATCAACATCACTCCCCCTTTCGAGGGAGGTCCTTTCGGACTATACCAAGCTTGTCTCAAAAGTATTCAAACTTCACATGAGACAAAGGCTTGTTCAACACATATGCAACATGCTCATACATTGTGCAAACATATTGGAGATTTACAACTCCTCTCTGCACCATATCACAAATGTAGTGATACTGGATTTCTATGTGCTTTGATTTGTCATGGAACATTGGGTTCTTTGTCATATTTATGAAACTATGGTTATCACATAGCATCACAGTGGCTTCCATCTCTAGATCGAATAGACATGGCAATAACTTCTGAAGCCATATGGCTTCACAATTGGAGGAACATGAAACAATGTATTATGCTTATGTCATGTTGAGAGAAATACTAGATTGATTCCTGCACTGCCATGAAGTCATGGCTGACCCTAGACTGAAACAACATCCTGAAGTGTTATTTCTATCATAAACACTTCTAGCCCAATCTGAATTAGTATAACCAAACAGCATGAATTCATGATCTTCAGTATAACATAGACCAAAGTCTAACATACCCTTAAGGTATCTCATCACATGTTTTGTAGCTACAAGGAGAACACGTCTGGGCTCTACCAAATACTGAATCAAGGTGTTCACAGCAAAGCATATATTGGGCCTAGTATTCATTAGATACATCAACGAACCAATAATATGTATGTACATAGTAGCATCAACCAATTCTGACGAAGTATCAACCAGGACCTCCAACTTTGTTTCCATGGGTGTGTTCATGGATTTTCATTCCAACATGTCAAACCTCTTCAGTATTTCAACTACATACTTCCCTTGGTTAAGGAATATCTTCTCTGGGCTCTGCCAAACTTCAAGACCTAAGAAATAATGCATCATACCTTTTATCACATGCTAATTTACATTAATTTTTCCAAAGAATCTTGTCCTTGTGCTATATTTCCACTCTGATTTTGAAACGTTTTCACCAGCTTCGTCAATCTCCCATCACCTAAATCATTCTCTTAACTAATCATCCAAAATAGTCATGTCCTCCATGAGTCAAAATTGGCAAATATCCCAAACCTATATCTAGCCTTAATGCTTGTCTAAATCCCTCAGTTCCATCACTTCATTCATTTTTACCCCTTATTATCATATTCCCATTGAAAATTAAAAATATTCATTTTATTAATCTTAAGCACTCTTAACCTATCCACAAAGTCATGTGATAAGCCTCATATGCCCAAAGTCCTTAGAAAATGGAAAAAGGGTTTATTATTATTAATATAAATATTTTTATATTAATATTAATCCAATATTTAATCCATGACCTCACTTCAAATCATGGGCACAAATCTCAATTTTTAATGTGGAAAAGTCAAAGGGTGGATGGAGGGTGCACATACATTTTGGGGGTTGAAAGTAAACGAAGGTTAACTAGTGGTTTTTAGTCGGGGACGTGTTCTTACGTGATGCATTTCAGGGGTAAAAGTGGTGTGGGTTAAAATGACTCCTCCCAAGCCCGAAATACTATGATAATCATTTAATGTATGATTTGTTTTCATAAACCTGCGGCATATGATGATAGTTTTCCAGGAATGCATTTCAAAACAAACCATGGAGTTTCCAATGCCATAAAAAATTTCTTCTTCATGGTGAAAATGTTTTACAAAGGTAAAATTTAAATTTTACAAAGCAAAGAGATTAATGTTTATTGCCAAGGAAAATAATTAAATGGGAAGATGCATGTGAAAGGAAGATTTGGATAATTCTTTATCCAAAGGTTTTACAGAAGTAAAAGAAGAGGATTAAAAATATTTTACCAAAGATGGTAATGAAGACATGGTTTTCAAAACCATGGGAAACACACCAGTAAATGGTTTTCACAATGAAATGGTAAATTGGGAAAAACAATACATGGTTTTCAAAACCATGGGAAGCAAGCAATAAATGGTTTTTAAAAACCACAGGCATGAATTAAAATATGGAAATTTAATTCTACAGGATAAAAAATATTTGGAATTATTTTTATTCAAATATTTAATGAGAATATAGATAAATGGATCTAGATGTGAAAGCATACAAGTGACATTTCAAAAAGAATGTAGTAGAGGAAGGATTTGAAGCATAGGAATCGACAGTTGGATTATAAAACGCTTTCTTGTTAAACATTGTAGTTGATTCTCATACCAAAACTATCATTTGTAATAATTATAATCAGTTTTAGAAGCTGAAACGTTTCAGTTTAGCTATTGTAATTGGTTTCTAACTAAAGGAACTTGAATTGTATAAGTATGAGAAGTTCCAAAGGTATGAATGTTGGCAGAAGTGCAAGGGCACAATTCTACATGTTCTGAACTCTATTGTAATTTTCTGAAGCTGAATTGAATACATATGTAGAAGTCTTTGAAGTCTCTATGAAAATATTCTAATGGTGGTGATATGAACTTTGTCTTCTCTCTTTGTATGTAGTTCATGTGTTTCTAATTCCATTTACATTGTCTTCTGTTTGAATTGGATAGTTCAAAGGCCCAGAATTCATCTTGTGATGCTCTTGGCTTAAGAAATTTAAACTGTGTAAATTTCTTCCTAACTAATTCAGAATTCATTTCATCAATGCTATGATGCAGTTGTTGGAAGATTGGTTGTTGTCATTGATGTCAACCCTAGTCATGGGTTTTGGACCGCAAGATTGATGAAGGTATTTGGACATGAAGGAAAATGCACATGAAAATACAACACCCATGGATAGATAGTATACATCATGTTGTTTCCGGTGGTATGTGGCATGTCACATGGATCCTCATGGTTGAGGAGAAATGAATTTTTGAAGATGACAAAGTGAATTGAAGAAGGAAGTACATGTAGGCCCTGAAGATAATTAAAGAAAAAAATTACAAAATAAGAAAGTGTCAGGTCAGCCCTAATGTTAAAAGGAAGTGACATAAATGGTATAAATAAAAATCATTATACATTCATTTGATACAAGTCAAATTTCAGAGGTAATAAGAAGAAAAGAAGGTCGGATTACAAGGGAGGATGAAGTCTTTTGGTAATGTGTTCTAAGGTATGTTATTTTCAAGTCATCTTACCATTTTTGCTATAAATTTTTTTCTAGAATGTTTCAGATGTTGAAATATCTATAGAATTGAGAAGACATATCAAGGTACCTCTGGTAAAAATTTCAGCTCTTGATTCACTATAATTATGGAGATACACTCTGTGGAAGATAGGGTTTGTGACCGGTCCTGAAGCTAGTCAATAAACAGGTGTTCCAGGTAAAAGAGTCATAACTTCTTCATAGAGAATCCAAATAAAGTGGGACAAATTTCATTGGAAAAAGTACGGACTTTAGTTTCTTGTGTTTGAGTTTCAGAATCGGATGTTAATTATTGAGTGCAGGGCATTCTGTGCAAGTTCACTCTCCTGAATAGACCAGAATTAAATAAAGTCTACCATTCTTTCTATAACCTCTTTTTGGGGAGGATTCAAGGAGTGGAAATTGGAGGAGTTTCAGAGAATACATTGAGTAATATTATCTATAGGATTCAATTACTCCAAGAATTAAAGAATTTCATAAATTGAAGAAGTCTCAAGAAGAATTATTAGGTTCTATGTGATGATTGGTTGATGGTGATGATTTAATGTAAAGTTTTATTATCTCTCATATATTCTTGGGTGGAAGGAAGGGGCAAAGATGGAGATTTCAACTCTCACTTGATATTGGAGTATTGTATCTTCCTCTTGGAGGTTTATCCCTCCCTTTACATTTGGAAGTTGTAGCTACCTTTGGAAATCATTACTTCCCTTGAACAATAACTATTGATTATTTCTCATATATTGTGCATGGTGTATTGTGGTGTATTGGTGTAACTCTTATACTATTTTTCATTTCTCATTGGATATAGTTGAATGGTTTAAGTATAAGTTGAGAAAGGTTTTAAATTGTACTTGATACTGATTCACCCCCCTCTCAGTATCAACAATTGGTATCAGAGTAGGTTGCCTTCATAACAGTTTAACCACTGGGAGGAAAATCCTAAGCAGAGATGGATTACCATGAGAACATTTCAAATGGGATTCAAAAATTTGATGGAATAAATTATGCATACTGGAGTGATAGAGTGAAAAATTACCTAACGGCTTTGGGAGTAGACATTTGGTACTTAGTTTAAAATGGATATGTAATCCCAAATAATGCTCCGACCGATCCAAATGAGAAGAAGCTTATGAGTTGTAATTAAAAATCCATACATGTTATTCTAGCAGCATTGGCACCTACCATTGCTAGCAAAGTGATGGGATGCAACACTGCTAAAGAGGTATGGGACAAACTCAAGAATATCTACGAAGGTGATCCAAAAGTTAAGCAGGTCAAGCTTCAATGACATAGAGCATAATTTGAAAATTTGAAGATGAATGAAAAGGAAGATAT